>QJNX01000079.1:0-216058 GCA_004155925.1 Monosporascus sp. MG133 | reverse complement strand
TGGTCTTTTTTTTTTTTTTTTTTTTTTTTTTAAATTTATATATATATGTAAATTTATTATAACGCAATCCACAAGCGAGCGGACCGCAGGCGCAAACCGAATCAACTCACAGAGGTGGAGCCCTCGTCAGTCCAGTCTTTGCCAGCAGCTTGAATGCTCTCGTTTTGGATGTGCAACCAGCTGCTTATGGCAGAAGCTTCCGGAAGCCCTTCACCGCGATTCATGCGAGCAACCCTCTCTTACTCGCTGCGCAGGCTGTATTGAGTCGTCAGGACTGGGCATCAAGCCTAACGCAGTAGACGCTAGGTCATTCCCACATACTGCATTGGGTCCCACTTTTCTGACCTAGGTGACCGACGCGTTGATTGCGTCCACCTTCCCCGCAGATGATTTCGTCCCCAGGATCTTGTCCAAGTGGCTATAATGTCGGGGATGTGTCTTCTCCGTTTCGGGAGGCGAAGATGGCTTCCTGCAAGGGCCATCTCAACTATCGGTTAAGTTTGGATGACGTTGGTAGAGCAGGGCGAACGCCATTTTAGAGTCAGTTATGTCAAGCCTGCCCTAACGAGTTCTCAGCCTGATTCATTCACATGCGGTCGGCGAGTCAAACTTTGGTTCAACTTCTTTCTCAGTTCTGGGCTATTCCCAACCTTACGCGAAACGTTACGACTTCTTTATAACGGTTTTATTGGTTTTATTTATATTATATTCGTTCTCGAACTGGAACCCGAGAGAAATAACGACTGCCGTCTTGCTGCTGCACACGAATTAATTGCCTAAGGTCATCATTAAAGCCTGTAGCAGCCTAAATTCCGGAGGTTTATTATCGTGCGGAGCCTTATGTTCTTAGTGACAACTAGGCGCAAGCCTAAAATCCGACTCCATAACTTTAGCGATTACGCTAATAGTCGGCTAGATCTGCCTACCTTCTCGATGATCGCTACCCCTGCCTCCGTTACTGTGTAAGTGTGTTGTCGTGGGGAGAAAGGGGTGAGGGGAATTCCGTAGTAGTCGCTCGTGCTTACAGTATGTTCTGCCCTGATAATTTAAAGTTGCATTAGCGCCGCGTACTTTGCTGATAGCGCCAGGATATGAATAAGCCTTTGGGGATGGAGGCGTCTGTTTGTAATATGAGAAATAAGGGCGTCTTGTTGCAATATAAGATGGTAGGTTCTTTGCCTCCAGGACTTAAATAAATGTGCATCTTGATATCCGGGATCCCGTTTTCAGCATGTCAGCGTCTCTTGCTCGTTCTTTACCCCCCATCAAGAAGGTATGAATGCTCGGAGACAGGTCACCGTTTAACACGTCTCTTTGCCAATGGAGCCACAGCGCTAGAGATTGAGAGCAGCTATTATCAGGGACCTTCCTCCGCTTACGAGGTCCATCTTACAGTAGTTGGCCTGCAGTTCTTTGTGTCGGGTCATATCAGGCCGGCAGGAACAGCTCCATCGCCGGGCGTCATGGCGAATCTCCAACACCCAGAAGACGTCCTCCACACCATTTTCCTAGTCACGCAAATACTGTCTGTTGCTCTGGTTACGCCCATTGCTTTACTGCGCATCTACACAAAGGCGGTCCTAATACCACCTTTCTCACATGAAGATTGTGCGTCTTAGCCGTCCATCTCCATTCGCTAGATAGGAACTCACCCACCTTTAGGGTCTTATGTCTGTGCAGTGGTAACTTCCCACTGCAGCAGCAATTTGGCACAACAAAAGGCTTATTCGAACAGATATTATTCATCGGGTACAGCGCGACGGGGTTTTTAAGTACGTGCCTCTCACTGTCGTCCACCTATACCATATTAACAGTTAGTAACCAAGTGCACCATTTTGGAGGAGGTTACCATGTTTGGGACATATCGGCTCAGAATCTAGAGGGTTTCTTTAAGGTAATCTGCTCTGTTTCTCTATTATCCGATTGGATAAGCACTGGACACACGGCTAATTAGTCTATTCCGCAGGCGCTTTACGCTAATTCAATCATCTACGGCCCCAACGCCTACTTAACCAAACTTGCAATCCTTCTCGTTACAACGCGAGCATTCAGCGTCCATCGCAAGACCGTGAGATTCATCTACGCCTTCATCGGCGTCATGCTGGGATACTGCCTCCTTATCACGATCATCAAGATCCGTATATGCGACCCAATTGCCGGCTTTTGGAACTCCAGCATCCCCGCGGCTTGTCTCAATGACCGCGCCATCTTTATCGTCGACACCATCGTCAGCGTACTTACGGACCTGGCGGTATTGGCTCTGCCTATTCCACTCATACTCTCCACGAGGTTACCCCTAAAGAAAAAGATGAAGATCATGCTAATGCTGGGGACTGGAGGGGTGGCAACGGCGGCAAGTTTTATCAGAATGGTTATCGTCCTTCAGTTGCAAAAATCGAATGACCGGGTTCTGGACATTGCCAGATGTTACCTCCTCGGGTAAGCTCTCCGCATGCGGTGCTCTATGTATGGCTGACGGTGTGTTAGTGTAGCCGAGGTTAGCATAGGATTAATATGCGCCTGCCTCCCGACCATCAATATGCTCTATTTGAGGTGGAAGGACAAACGGTCTCAGATGGAGGACCCCTCTGCCCGCTCGTTCGAGATTGGCAAGCTGAAGTTTCTGAACTCTAGATTGCGGACCCAGGCTCTCGTGTCTAGTCGCGAGCCAGACGAGGAAGGCTTGGTGGAAGGAACGGGCGGTCGGGAGCAACATGAAGATAAGAGAGAGAGACAAGGGCACTGCGCTTGTGTACAGGAGGTTGCGTCTGATCTGTATGGGACGAACTTTCGAGCAGCGAGTGAGACAGCAACGTCGGAGGGCTGGCCTCTCAAGAATTGACTGACAGGGTAAAAAGGAGTGAAAAGGGGGCTGAGAGGGGGCTGATAAACAGCTGAGCCGAGGTTGAGCCGGAGAGCGAAGGAGCCGTAAAAGTGGCCACCCCTGCCGATTGATGTGTCGCCTGAGTTTCGTCTCGTAATACTAATTAAACCGCCAGCGTCCGGATCAGCCAACCTGCGCCGACCGCACGTCTCCACCTTTCCGTATGTGGCCATAGTGTCAGATATAGGGGACATCAATTGTGTTGTATGAATGGCTAGTTGCGTGCGCTCTCGCAACGCGTACTGATCTTTGAAGTAGTCTAGCCACGGAACATATATGTTCTGATCAGAGGGAGCCTTTCCGTATATGGGGTGCATTTCCCACCCCCTGCTAGCTGACACATAGCGTCACCGGCACGTTCAACATCCGGAGAAGCCCGTCTCCGCGTTTCCCCAGGATCCTCATAACATGGTCCCGCGGGCTCCACAAGGCTTAACTTGTTAACTGGGTTCACGCTTCACGATCTTCGTCTTCCCATTTTTGTCGTTTTTGCTGTGCAGAAGTTACAATTATGATCACGAAGGGCATGCCTCTAGGACGCCACCCCTACACCGCCGTGAATCTTACCACGTCATCCTCATCTGGGAAATGGTTAACTAGCGAGGTGCTACCCCATTTTCCTGCTGTTTCTGCAAATCATCGTCCGGTCCTACACGGCCACCTTTGGTGGCTGTGGATCTGTAAACCATGATTTTGCTAGGATCCCCATGCTTACTTAAGCCATGGGGATTCAGAACGAGCCGTGAAAACTGATCAACCGGCACAGCCACGACGCCGAAAGGCCCCAAGAAACACAAGCATTCGAATTGTATCAAACCCAAAGTTGTGTGGAGACAAACTGGAAGATAATGATGCTCGAGGTTGCGGCCTGGTCCCCTCATGCAACCTTGAGCCGCACTCGTCCATGTCTAAGAAGCCTACCGCAACGCCGATGCTAACTACAGATAATGAATGACCGACTTGACAAGGCAGACTCGATCATCATCCCCCTCTCATCCCCCGCACACCCTCAAAGTCCTCGACAATGGCTGCATGGTCCATCTTCCAAGTCGGATTCATGGAGACCATCCAGTCGCCTTCGAGCAACTTTTCGTCCACGATGCTCCTCCGCATATCCGCGTTCGATGCGGCCCATATACTCCTGTAGATCCCCTGGGCGGGGTAGCTCACGAGCCCGAAAGTGGCCGCCGTGCTCTTGGTCACCAAGCTCACCACTCCCTTGCCCAGACCTTTGGCAGCGCCGAGAGCGCCTTGCTCCTTCTTACCAGTGTAAGTATGGACAAAGATATCCGTGAGGCCGCCCTTCATATCATAGAAAAAGGTCTTGCCGGCAACGGAGACGCCGCTGCGGAAACCCTCGACTGCATCGTGTTTCTGCACCTGCTCGCCATATAAATGTGGCACCGCTCTCAGACCCTCGGTGACCGCAAGGGGTATATCCACCAGCAAGCCCTTGGTCGCGTTGCCGGCGAGCTTTCCCACACCATTGACTGCGGCGACTGCCATGGCGCCCGGTTTTCCCGACGACTCTTCTCCTCCTCTGGAGGGCGATGGACGGGTTCCGGAGGGAGATTGCTCTGCGCCGTCTGGGACTCCGACGCCTGGGAGAGGGAGCATTGCGAAGGCGGGCGCTTGGCTGTGTCTCCGGGTTTTCTCGACTTGCTCTTCGAGGCTTTCGGCCGACTCGCTGCTGCGTTTGAATTCCTCGAAGGGTTTTACTATGATGTCGGCGGTGGCGCCGGCCATTTTGACGATTGTTGCGAGAGATGCTGCGGATATTGCGGTCAAGGGGTCCCATCTCTGGTTTTCTATGTTTATCGGTTTCGAACGGTATCTATGAAAGAAAGTCAGGGTCAAGAATCTTTGAGGGAAACCTCGGACCAGCACTTACGACTTGACTTGCTTCCTTTCCACTTTCCCGTTCTTCACCAAGATGGACGCAACAGGTCTGCACATCTTCACCTGCTTCTTCCCCCTCCCGTAGACCAACGCCGCCGGCTGGTCGGGGAAGAAATCGCAGGCCATCTTGTCCCGCGGTAAGTTGGCGTGGAAGGCATCGACAGCTGCTTGGACTCCGTTCTCCCTCTGCATGGACTCGGCGAGTTGTCTTGCTGCCGTGATAGCGTCCGCTGAGAGGCAGTATTGTATGGCGTGTATCAGTTTTTGAGACGTGAGGGAACGGTACGGGATGGGATCTGGTCCGGCGCCAGCTTCTGCGACGACGGCGCCCCAGAATGGCTGGCTGTGAGCACGGGGTCAGTAAGTTTCGTGGGAGGCTTGAGTTGTCCAGGGTATTCTTACTCTCCGAAGAACGGGACTATCGTCGTAGGTTTCCCGTATCGTAATCCACAGGCTGTAGTACCGGCTCCGCCGTGGTGAATTACAGCGGCGACTTGCTGGAACAGCCACTCGTGCGGACAATCACCCACGTAGAACACGTCAGGAGATTCCTCGCCTGTCAGGTTGCTCCATCCCCTTGAGATGATGGCTCTGACTCCTGTTGCCTTGATGGCGCTGAGGACCATGGTCATCAGCCCCCCGATTCCGCCGACAACGATACTGCCGAAGCCGACGTATATAGGCGGGGGCCCGGCTTTTAGGAACGCTTTTAGATCTGGTGGCGGTGCGTACGGGGCTGGGTCGCGAAAGAAGAAACCGCTGATGTCTGTGACTGATGGTAAGCATGGCTTAGGAAATCAGCTCTTCAGAGGAGGACATACTGATATGCGGACCCCAGTCGCTGGGTTTAGGGACGAGGGATGGAGACCAGCAATATGTGAACGGAACTTGGAGGCTCTCGAGTATACGGTGACCCTCGGTTGACGGGACTGGTTCCAAACCCAAAGACTCGACTCTCCATTCGTTGACAAGATCTCCCAAACTGTTGTTCCCGGTCAGCAACACTCCGACCACATCGATCGTAATAAGACAATCTCACCCCTGCCACGTCAAAAACTCCACAGCCGCATACGAAGCATGATTCGTACTCTTCTTATCCGCCATTGAAAACCCAATGTTCGCCAACGGGTGCGGGAACTCCTTGGTGCTGGTCCACGGCATCGTGAACATCAGATGCACCGGGATGCCCAGCGCCTGCGCGCAGTGTACGTGGGCGAAGCTCGGCGGGTTCGCGATGATGGCGTCCGCTACAAACGGAATATTGGACAAGGGATCCGGGTGGATGCAGGAGCGCCAGAAGCCGTCGAGCATCTCGGTGTACATGTCGCGCTTGCGCTGGATGATGCCCGCGCGGATCTGCGACATTTTGGGGATCAGGGAAGGGGATTCGACCATGTAGGCCATTAGGTCTGCTGGGTCGCCTCCGATGGGGAAGAATTCGAGTTTGTTCGTCGAGGCGGAGGTAGTGTTGGAGTCGAGGACGAAGGAGGAGAATTGTGGGTGCGTTGCAATTCTGACCCGGTGGCCGGATTTCTGGAGGGCGGAGGCGAGTGCAAGGAAGGGTTGGACGTCACCTCGGGAGCCGACGACGTGGATTACGATGTTGAGGGGCATTGGCCATTGACGTTGGGGTGTGTATTGTGGTGTGTAATCCGGTGGTATTTGGTCTTCGTGCTGCGTTGAACTGGAGAGCTCCTCTGTGGTTTGACCGGGTGAGTTTCGTTGGAGCTCTTGCCTGCTTAGGAGCGTTGGGGACTCACCTTCGAGACAGAGATCGTCGAGCCCAAAGGTTGAGGCCTTTGGACCTTGAGAGGAATTTAATGTGTCTCTCTTTTCGTCTCCCATGGTGGCTCTCACCTATTGGAAACTTTCTGTGTTGTGGGTGGATAGAAGAAGGGACAGAGTCGGGGAGGGGGGTCAGGTCCAGGTACATATACTTAAGCATACCCTACCTACCTCATAGTCTACTTGGGTGGCTGTGTCAGATGCTGGCTACTCTCGCTTAGTCAGTGGATCTCTTTTTTAGCTAAAGAATGTTACAGATCCGAGATCTGACACTTGGGATGCTGTCCTACCGACTCGGGGTGGCCGTAGGGCGAACTTGGCCATCCCATGTCGTCCTCGAAAAGCTGAAGGCGGCAATTCATGTTTGGACAATTGCTTGTCCAGAGATCTTCGTTCTATGCGAATCGAGGTTGTTCTGGCGGAAAACGTCACGGTTTTCAGAATTTGGATTACGGTTTTGATAGGCTCAGAAAATTGCCCCAATTCGCAGGGTTGTGATTATTCCTTGCGCTTTGTCTGTCTACGTTCCGCCCGCTCTTCCAACGCCATGCATGCCATTAACCCAGATTAGGAGAAAAATGTCTATCAGAAGCAGTAATTCTAGACATTCCGGCGTTGTCCATTGGGAAGCTCCTCCAGATCCACCTTATCCCCTTGCTGCTTTATCGTCCTCGTCAACTTCCTCGAAGCGCAACAATACGCACACCCGTGAACGGCGCTGACGAGCCAGAATATCATGCTAACACCCGCAATCCACGCTCCCGCAGCGAGCCTTTTCCTCATATCCCCAGTGACGTTATTCCCATCCTCGCCATCTACGAGGATGCCTGAGGACACGCCGCAGAGCGCGGCCCAGAAGACAGCGAGGACAAAGTCCCAGACGGACCAGGCGGCGTGTGTGACCGTCGCGAAGACGTGGTAGGCGCAGGTCAGCGCCGAGAGAACGGCGGGGACGAGGGCGAAGATCCAGTTTGTTCTCTTGAAGTTTGGTGAGGACGTGTCCCAGGAGGCAAGGGAGGCGGCGTAGAGGCCGATTGTGACAATTGCAAAGACGAATTGGAGGATTCGGATTCCGGCGCGGACTGCGAGGCCGAAGGGGCCTGAGAGTTGCCAGTAGTCTCTGATCATGGTTTATTGGCTTAATTGATGGTAGAGTTGAGAAAGATGTCTGAAGATTCGATGTTTGTTGGTGGGGGATGGAGAGAAGTTGGGTTCAGGGGAAGACTGGGGATTGCAGATGGGAGACGGAGGGGAAGGGAGAGGACAAATCTCGGCATTTCTCTCCAGAAAGTCTCAAGGGATCCTTGCATTCCCCACGACTCGTTTGACTTTTCAAGAGTAAAAGAAGAAGGGGAGAAAATTGACAATGCTCAATGTCGTCTGAGATGCGTGTAAGTCGTTCAGCGGGAGCACCTGGTCCCTGAGTCGCAAAGCGCCCCACCGATGAGCTAACCAATGAGCGTATTTTCGTATCCTAAACGAAAAAACGCTCGTTTTCGATTGGGTGTTTTGGGCCTAAAAGTACGCCGCCCCTGTTTTAGTCTCAGCCCTTTTTCATCTTGTCCACATTTCCCCGTTTCCTATCTGTACGTCTATTCTAGAAACAGGATCGGAATATTCCATTCGTATGTAATCTTTGAATCGTGGCCAGGGTCAACGGCACAATGGCCGATCGAATGGATCCGCCCTGGGTGTTCGATCCCGGTTCATAACTGCCGTGGATCGCAGCCGAAGCTTTGCGGGAACGATGGCAGAGAGACTCTCAGTCGAGTAGTATTCCTTTCGAGGCATACCGTCACCAACCTTCCAAGCTCATAGGTCTTCGGTACTCTTTTCCCAAGCGTACGCCATCAAGACGTCATGTTTGATGGGCCTCGCGGCCTTGCTGTCGTCGGCATAGCCTCGTGGAACCTCTCCATTAGACTAGCTTCGAGGTAGAGACCAGGACTAATGACAAAGGAGATATTGAGGGCTCCGCAACATTACGGCACAGTAGAACGTCGTTTAAGAATGCGAAAAAGGAGACAGTCGAATATTCCATCTTCATATAAAAAGGCTGGCCGGGAGGGCATCAAGGCTTATATCGATACCATCAACGCTCCTTACCTTCATCGAAGAATCCATCCATTACCAGGATGGCAGGCAAAGCTACTGTTTCGTTCTTTACCATCCTCTGCGCCATCGGCGCCTCTGCGCAGCAGACTTGCAAACTCACCCCTCTCGACGCTGACTGGCCGTCCGAGGCGGACTGGTCTGCGCTCAACACGACACTCGGCGGCTCCCTCATCAAGACTCAGCCAGTCGCCTCGTCCTGCTATCCCGGAAACCCCTTTCACTCATCGCAGCCATGCGAAATCGTTAAGAAGGAATGGGGTTACTCCTACTACCACGCCTCCCTTCCCGAGTCCATCGGCTCCCCTCTGTACGCCAACAACTCTTGTCTGCCGCCGGGTGCTCCTGGATACACTCCCACGAAGGGCTGCGAGGTTGGTGGCGCGCCGCAGTATGTCGTTAATGCTACGACTGAGGAACAAGTTGCGACTGCGATGGCATGGGCCAGCGAGCGGAATATCCGTATCATTATCAAAGGAACTGGACACGATCTGAACGGCCGGTAAGGATGAACGAATGATTTGCCAAGGCTGCAGCTTGCTGACCCGAGTGACAGATCCTCCGGCGCCTACTCGCTTTCCATCTGGACTCACAACTTCAAGAACCTCGACTTCGATGCCGGGTGGCGATCTCCAAGCGATAACAGAACCGAAGCGGCGATCATCCTAGGCAGCGGCCATGACTGGGGCTCCGCCTCACGAGGGGCAGCAAAGTTCGGCAGAGTCCTTGTAGGTGGCGTTGATGAGACAGTCGGAGTCGGCGGACACATTCAGGGAGGCGGCCACGGCCCTCTCTCAAGCACCTTCGGACTGGGAGCGGACCAGATCCTGCAGGTGCGCGTGGTCACCACTCAAGGTCAGATCCTCGTTGCCAACGAGGCGCAGAACCAGGACCTTCTATGGGCCATCCGCGGCGGAGGAGCCGGGCAGTACGGTGTCGTCACGGAGTACGTCCTCAAGGCGCACCCCAACCCCGGCAACGTTGTTTCGTGCGCCATCGAGGTGTCCGCGGCCGGCAACGACATCGCCGCCAAAGAAGCAGCGTGGAGAGGCTTCGCGGTCTTGCTAGCCAGTGTTCCTGATTTGATGGACGCTGGGTTGACAGGAACTGGTATGGGATTAGCCTCGACCTTGCAGAATGCTTCCGTCTCCAACCCAATACGCAAGGCCTCTATTTCTATCAACTTTTTCACGTACAACACTACAGAGGAGAAGGTAGCTTCGCTTCTCGAGCCTGTCAGGGATCGCATTCTTGCCGAAGTGGGCAACAGCACTGTTACAGTCAACCTCAGCAAGCCGTCGACACAACCTGACTTCATGACTTTCTTCGAGAGCGTCAACGAGGCGCCTAGCGGTGCTGGCACGGCTGGCCTGATGACGAGTCGCCTCCTTGGCCGCAAGGAGCTTTCCGATATTCCCATTTCGACCTTGGCCTCCTATCTTCAGCGAATCATGGTGACGCAGGACCCAACAAGCACTTCCCTAATGGTCATTGGCCTCCAAGGCGGGCTAGGGCCCCGAAACGTCCCGGAGGTTATGCGCGGCGCCCTCAACCCTGCGTGGCGGTCAGCCTACGTCCACATGATGAGCTATGGAGCATCCATCGACAGCAGCCTTTCGCCCCAGGAGGCGCTCGACGGTGCTGCGCAATGGTTGGAGGAGACGATGGAGCCTGTCTGGCGTGAATGGGCCCCTGGATCCGGTGCCTACATGAACGAGGGCAACGCTTTCGACTGCATGTTTAAAGAGGACTTTTACGGCGCTTCTTACGATCGCTTGGTTGAGATCAAGCGCAAGTACGATCCCGCGGAGAGCCTGTTTGTCTTGTCGGGTGTCGGAAGCGATGCTTGGGACTATGATCTCAATAGCGGTAAGCTGTGCAGCAAATCCGTCTGATTTGCAGGAAACAAGGGGAGCAGATAGAATAATGCCCCTCATTAAAGCTGTCTGAGCCGCCGCAGCCGGTTGCTGTCAATACTTTTCTAGATATAGATATCCTTCGTACCCCTGTTGTTAATCTCTAATTCTCTCGTTGCGCTTTGCAGCCGCCGATCTTTATCTCGTCATCTTGAATCAGAGTCTAGCTTGCGCTGTTCACTCTCCGACGTCTTGCTCCATCGCGATCTCCTGTGCCTGGTCGGTGCCTCGCGTCGTCTCCGTCCCGTCGTTCCTGCTGGTGACTTCTCTCTTCGTGCCGACTGTCGTCACTCTCGAGTCGCTCATCGTCTCGGCTGGATCTGTGATAGCGGTCATCGTCGTCTCTCCTCAAGCGACGTCCTCTTTCATCCCTATCCCTGTCCAGGGCCATTTCTCTATCGTATCGTTCTTCAGCCCTCCTGTGTTCCCGTCTCCGCCGTTCATGTCTCTCCTTGCGGTTCTACTCTTTCCGCAGTTGCTCCAGTTCCCTCTGTCGCTCAGATTTGAACTTTTGGCACTCCTTCTTGACTTCGCGCACCCTGGAAGCACCCATTTTCATCATCGTAAGAGGGTCGCTCGCAACGATTCTTTCAGCATCCCTCTTCTTCCTTCCGGGACCTTCGTTGCCCCATACGTCCTTGCTCGGGGGTTCAAGCTTCGCGAGGTCGGCTCTCGACCCAGCGGCTGACCGCGCTATCGAACAGAGTGAGAACGAACACATCAAGACCATTAAGATAACATCGATAAACCAGCCTAAAAGCGGCGATTTAAGCGTACCAACTACGACGGCGACCGACAGAGCGGTCTCTCCAGCGCTTGTGATTGGTTCGGCTTCAAGCTCTTTTCAGTGCTCCGGGTCGCCGCAAAACTGCGTCTATCGAAGACACGGTTTTCCCTCCATTGCTGAGTTCGTGCCCAGTGACGGTCGAAACGCAGGATGAACTTGGCAACACAAACCAGCTCTTCTGTCTTGGGCATAAAATAAGTAACATAATCCTAGGCCACCAACCTCCGTTATTCTAAGAATTTTTTTCTCCCTTAAATAGTTGAATCTGAACCTGTAAGACCTATCGGTCTTAATTGCGAACCTTGTTATGTTATGCATAAAGGGCTTCAAGGTTTGTATCATAGTCTTGGAATCTGATCACATGCGAACCAACGTAGGGGGTACTGCGTAATGCGCATAATGTTTGCTATCTGCCTATCACGGTCCAGACTTATACGCCATGTCAGTAGCTACCGCATATATAATTACTGATCATTTCCTGCCGTCCACCCCTTCTTTCCGGCCTTCGTCCACGATACCAATACGCCTCGGTCTATAAACCTCAGATCCTGTAAACCGGTTCTCCAAATCACCGAACGAATTTGATTCTCGGAGTATTTCAGCATGAGCCTATATACCGAACTTCCCGGTGGATTTGACACAGTGGACGTAATCATCGCAGGAGATGAGCGTGGACTCGTCACTTCCCCCGCACACTCTGGGGCATATGCGTAAAGCGCACAGCTAGCACGTTCATTTACTGACGGCTCTCAATAGGTGGTACCGCCGGATGCATTGTGGTCACCAGGCTTGCCGATGCCGATCCCAACCTATCGGCGTTGGTTATTGAGTATGGCCCCGACGGTGTCGGCAACCCTGCTGTTGACTACCCTGACTTCTTTTAAGCCACCTGCTTCCGGGCGCCAAGACAACTTTGACTTATAAGAGCAAGAAGTCCGAGAGCTTGGCGGACAAGGAGGTTGCTGTCCCATCTGGTGGCGTGTTGGGCGGCGGGTCGGCTGTGAACATGATGATGTATAGTCGAGCGTAGCAATCTGACTCTGACTCATGGTAAACACCTGGCTGATCAGGCGATGAACTCTTCCCCTATATGAAGAAAGTAAGAAATATTTTGTTTCCTTAGTAAGATCACTCAAGGAATATCGTAAACTGCAATCATTTAGCTTGGGACATGCCATGGATCCGATCTAAAGGGCTGCCATGGCTATGACGGCCCTATTCAAGTTTCTGGCGGTACATATTGTGCCACGAGATTTCAGGGATGACTTCATCGCTGCCGTGGACAAGGTCGGATACGCCGGAGCTCGAGGATCTCGGAAGCCTCGATGCCAATAACTGCGTACAGCGCGCTATGCACTGCATCTCCCCTGACGGAAAGCGTTAAGATACCGCATTAAGATAGCTTCACCCAAGGCTCCAGGACAACCAGTGCCCGAATCTCAATGTGGTCGTCGAATTACGGGTCGTGCGTGTCTTGGTCGAAGGTAAACGTGCCACCGGGGTAGTACAAGTCTAGAGCCCAGAACACAGAACGAAACATCAAAGCCAGACGAATGGTCGTCGTCTCCTGTGGGGCCCTCGGTACACCTTCTGTGCTCGGGAGATCGGGTATCGGCAATCCCGGCATCATCAGACGTGCCAGTGTTGATCGGGTCGTCGTAGATGTCCCCGGCGTCGGCCATGAGTATCACGACCATGACCTGATAGTTTGCCCATACAAGCCAAGCCTCACTCCAGAAGAAATGTTGGACGGAATCTTTAGCGGTAAACTTGACCAGGGGCAGTTAATCCAAACCAAGGATGGAATGCACAGGATGTCACTTGCAAACTTCGGCCCGACGATTCGGAGGTCGCTTCCCTGGGTCCGGAGTTCCAGGACGCCTGGGACAAGGAGTTCAAAAATAACATGAACAGACCTTTACTCATGGTGTCTCCGCTGAATTGGTAAGTTACGAACTTTGACGGAAAATGGCTGTATCTGACGGTTTTTAGCTTCCCTGGAGAGCCCACCGGTATTTCCGCTGGCCAGGCTTCGGCATTTCGGCCTTTCTCGTATACCCCTTTTCTCGTGGGTCATGCATATCACAGGCCCGGGGCTGGATGACCCTCTTAATTTCGAGACGGGCTTTCTCCCTGACGAACACGTCCTAGATCTCAAGAGTCTCAGATGGACTTACAAGAAACAGCGCGAAGTTGCGCGCCGGACGGAAGTATTCCGCGGTGAATTAGCCAGTGTCCACCCACCCTTTCCAAAGAGACCCAAGGCAACATGTATCGATATAGACGGGCCAATGGCCGACGTCCAGGATATCGAGTACTCGGCCGAGGGCGATGCCATTGCCGACCGGTGGGTGCGAGGAAACGTCAGCTCCACCTGGCACTCGCTAGGGACATGTCGAATGGCGCCGCTCCAAAAATGGGGGTTGTAGATGAGAACCTGAGCGTTTATGGAGTCGAAGGTCCGAAAATTGTTGACCTGAGCATTGTGCGACGCAGCATAGGCGCTAATATCAATAATACTGCGTTGGTCGTGGGTGAGAAGGTGGCGGACATCTTCATCCGAGAGCTAGGCCTGGGTAAGGAGTAGGGAGCGGAGGATAATGACAATGCGAGCAATTGGACGTGTTTTCAGACGCTTTTTGCTATCCTTCGGAATGATCTCTAACTTTACGACTGCAGAGATAAGAGGACGAAAGAGAAGTTGGAGAATCAATCGGTAGATACTGAGATTCGTGCTCGGGGGTGGGGGTCCTCCTTCTGTAAGATCGATCTGCCCCCCATGGGCTACGATCAATGGACATGCTCTAAGCCCGTCTATGATGGTAGCGTACCTGTCAGCATCTATGTGCTTAGCATTCATCGTTGTCCAGTTACTTCAGATAATAGATTTCCATTAAGATGGTTGTAGAGAACGTGTTATTGGATAAACTCTTTTCGATCCTCATGGGTATCGGTTATACCCGAATGCTGGGCGGATTGGAACTAAACGGCTACGCCGCTAGACGAAGTGGAGGTATCAGATGCTTGGTTGATAGCCGATGTCTTTCCATAAGAACCTCGTCTAACATTGCTTGAATGGCTTATGATGATAATGGCGTATTGCAAGTAGTTGTATAGCAACCGTGAAATGACGAGGAACGTTTCATACGGAGAAGGAGCATTCTATGTCCTCTTTGCACGCCGATTCAGACCCCAAGTCCCATTCTCTGGCCATGCAACCCTCATCTTATTTTGCAACGAACAGATTGTGATGTGCTTACTCATATTCAGATCTTCAAGGCTAAGGTTGGTGATGGGTCTGCGACGCTCGTCCTACAGTAATTCCCCGCAACGCATCGCTGCCTTTTCAGGAATGTCAGCTTCTGGTCAATGACGCAGGTTCCCGTAGTTGGCGCCTGTTCAAATGGGCATTCGCTGCGTTCCCGGCGGTTCGTCTGGGCGGACCCCACCGTGCCAAGGATCCGACTGTTTCACCGCTTACCCGTCGTTCTGGGTTTGCCGGCAACCATTGACGATCATATTTCAGGGGTAGGACGTGAGTCCTATGATATTAGCCAATCAAATTTTACATTAACTCATACGGAACAGGGGGATCGCCCATCGCCCAATACACCAGTGGCTACGCCTAAACACTATGAGATGGTTAACAAATCACGACAGATCTGGGTTTCTTACTGGGCTGTTAGACGCTTATCAGACATAGCAAAGAAACCCGAGCTAAATAGACAATGCATGGGGTTGTATTCCCAGGAGTATTATCGTGCCTACGTGAGGTACTAGCTGTTGGAAAGTCAATATTTCATAAAGACGTACGGACAGGATGGAGATCATTTCAAAATATAATAATATTTGGGCTTCACTAAACTTGGATTCACTTAGAACGGATGTATGTTCTTGCGGGAAGTGTGCGGTATATCAATTCAGAAGACCGGCGTAGTAGAACGTCTGAGCATAACGGACTTGATTTGAAGCGTTGGCCCCTTCGACATCGTCCCTGGTGAGGGAGGGAGGGGCAAAACATGAACAGTTCCTGAAAACGGGAATTGTATTTAGATGCGGAATATTCTGTAAATGCTCCGTTTGTCCTGACATGTATGCCAAGTGCGCAGGGTACGTTTTCCCCAGGCTCTTAGCCACGTGCGCCGATAGATAAAACGCGTTAAAGGCGTGCCCCTGCTATGCGGAAGGGGATCAACAATCCCATCTATGTAGCCAGTACCTGTGATTTTCGCCCAGATGCTGTTACAGGACCTCATCCCTGTCGAAGACGCTGAACCCGGCCGTCTGACGTCAGGCGTCAGGGTCCAATCAATGTGGTTACCCACCCTTGGCGCATGTCTAAAAGGGGGATCTCCATAGGGCTCTGCCAGGCTGCCAGGGCCTGTCCAGAGGCCCCTGGCTAAGGCAATTCCACGAGGACCGTATATGTACGCCCGCATGCCACATGCCGAGAGCCTTCCTTCAGCTTGCACCCACATACATTCATTGTGCGGCTCCATCCAGACTTTCGCTCATTATTCGGAGAAGGGACGCTTCGCCCGACCGACGCCTAGGCTAGCGCAGCCATTTTCCCTTGATTTGAAGTATTGCGAATTACCAGCCCCGGCGGCAACCATGAAGGCATCGCTCGTTCTCACAGTTCCGGCGCTAGTGCTATCGGTTTCATCCGAGCCCGTCCATCGTCTAGACGCCACTAGGGCCAAGCATGACCTAGCGGCGCTCAGGTCGGTCGCCGCGCAGATAGAAGCTGCCATCGTCAGCCTCGACGTCTCGGTCAAGCCGTTCGCCAACGATGACGACGGAGTACAAGTCATAGCGAACGCCGACAACCTCGCCAAGGTCATCCAGGAGGGCACCTCGAAGATCCAGCGCATCGGCCGCATCTCCCTCGCGGATGACCCCGGCCTCGCGGGTATCCTGACGCCCCTCCAGGTCAAGGGGCAGACGCTGCTCTCGGACATCGAGGCGAAGAAGACCCAGTTCGAGGAGACCCGGCTCTGCCGCATGGCCGAGACTCGGATGCAGCGCATCAACGCCATGTCCGCGGAGCTCATCGACGCCGTCGTGGCCGGCCTGCCGACCGTGGCGCAGGACGTCATCCGCGAGGGCACGAGCGGGCTCTCTGACATCCTCACGCAGGGCGCTGCATTCTTCTCCACCGACAACTGCAGGAACCGCGTCGTGGACGCGACCGCCCCCGTCGTCACCGGCGACGCGACGTTCTCGGTCCTGCCACTGCCGCCCTGCTCCACGGCGCCCGCTCTCTCGGAGATACCCTCGACCGAAGCGTCGACTTTCCCGGCTATCATGCCGCCCGTGTCGGACACGTCGGCGTTCCCCACGAATCCGGTCCCGACCGAGGCTGCGAGGTCTCTTGAGGGCAGGCAACCCCCACCGGAGGAGCGGACGGGTAGCGCTCCGACTCCGGGCTCGAGCTCCTCTTCTACCCCGGCCACCACGACTAAGCCGCTGACCGTCGCCTCGAGCTCGACGCTGGTCGTCGTGCCGGTTAGCACCGAGGCGTCGGAGACGTCGCTCCTAATCGTGGCACCTACCCCCACCGGCGGGCCGCACTACGGCACCACCACGCCCGTTGGTGTCGGGTCGACGGGCTTCTACCCCACGTCCACACCTAGCTCCCCGCCCATCCCGACGGCGGCTGCTGCGGTGAACGCCGCCGGCCCCGTGGGGGTGGCTGCCGGGTTGATCGCTGCGCTTCTATTTTAGGCAGATGGCCGATTGAGGAGGCTTATGACGCGCTCTCGCTTTGGTGCTGTGTCGTGGCTAGCGGTTGCGATCATTTGGTGCTCGGATGAGTGGACAGAGTGGATAGTTAACGTTGCATTGTTATTGCGGGAGGCGTGTGAGCTTCGATTCGTCACAGGGATCATTTTAGGTTGCTTGATTAGCGAGGCTGGGATACCCGCTGGCGTTCTCTCTTTATGCATGGTGCTTACATCATATAGTAGAATACTATACCGTGTGCCGCTATTTCTCACATAGATCACTGGAGGTGCATAGGGGAACGCAAGTAGCTGACGTGACAGTTTGCATAAGAGAGTTGTATTGTAATTTAGCGAAATCGAAATAATCGAGCACATACCGTAATTGCTCCCTGCTTCATTTGAACGCCGTATCTGCCGAACTCCATCCCCGGACCATGTCGTCCCTACCAAGCCAGTAAAAGCGAGGCTATAGTAGGGCCGTCTCAGCAGGGCACGGAGGCGGCGTGAACGTCGGCCACGGCTCGCAAATTGAGAAACAGCTGCGGAAAATTAGCCGACACTCCTCCTTAATCAAATCAAAGCGTCATCACAGAGCTAACTCACCCTCCGTACATCAAAGTGGTAGTCCCACAGGTCGTGATGAAATCCTGGCAGAGGCTCACGGCAGAGCAGTCGAAGCTCGACGTCGGCGTAGAGGTGGTGCTGACACTGCCGCTGCTGGTGGTAATCCCCGTTGGCGCCGCGGTCGGGCCGCCCGTACTAGGTGTGGTGGAAGGCGAAGACGGCGGCATGATGGTCGGTAGCCCCGGCGTCGGCTTGCACGGCGTCTGGTTGGGCCACAGGTGCGTGCTGCACCGCGGGAAGCACGTCTGGTACACTACGCCGCAGTCGTCAACGCCGTCGACGCAGACGGTGTTGCAGCTCGGGGGCGCCCGGGAGGTGGAAGTCGTGCACCCCGGCGGTTTCGGCCGTAGCTCTGGATTACATGCATCGTAACAGCCACCCCATCTCACGCCTATGCGATGATTAGTGCTTGCCGGGAGCTTGCCGGCCGTAGGTAGACATACCGCATGGATTGACACCGTCGATACATATTGTGCGAGGACAGGGGTTTTTCTCTGCAGGGACTGCGAGGATAGGAGCCGCAAGGGCCACGATCGCAACTGATACGAAACCCAACATCATCCTGGGACCTGCAGTATGACAGAGTTCCGGTTTTTGGATGGGGGAGTGCCACATATACGAGACCGTGTTGTCGGGAGGACGCAAGCCTTATTATACACCGGTAGAGTGGGACAGGTTTCCGTGGGCGGCTCCGCTTGGGTAGGCAATTTACGACGGTCCCCGTCAGTGGCAGGATCCCAGTGGGTGTCGAAGTTTGCTCTTACGTGATTCACTTTTAACGGGCTGATGCGGGCCTAGAGGAAAAACTCTCTATTAGCTATCAGCTTGCCTAGATTGGCTGGGAACAGCTGAGCCAACATAGCGAACCAATAGCGCTGTTAGGAATCGAACCTAACTCACTATATGGCTCTACCTATGCCACGTCTCAGGGTGGATGAGAAGGTTCATCCGGTGTTTGTTCCGACCTCTCGATGGTATTCAATACGAACGGCTAAGAAACTCCTCCACTGGGGATACTCATTTTGTGCGCCTGGCGCGAGGAGCGTGTTACGGAGCTAGAGCCGAATGGTTCCCTGGAACTTCGCGTCTCACACATACAGTAGTATGCGCAGGCGTTGGCAAGCTCCGGGCAGTCCTGGGCTGCGAGGCGGGTTAGATTCTTCACATGTTTGCTTTCACCCCTTTGAAACTTGGTTTTGGAAAAGTCCCAGGTGTACTTCGTATTGGCCAAACCTTGCTCATAAGCGTGCCCTAGCAACAAAAAACCTTAAGCAACTGTCTGAGCATATCAGGTTATGGACATCGAAACGGGAAGTAAGGGTAAGCCACCTACGACTTCGGAGCCGGTCCATAGTTTCCGTACTCTCAGGATAATGCATTTTCACCATTCATTATCTCTGCTTTTCCCGGCTGCCAAGAGATGCACTTACATGCACGCCAGACTGTGGTGGATCGATCTACGAAGGGCTTACCCCAGACATCACATTCTGCTGGAATTCTTTCAAGTAGTTCCGTTCCACGAAGGCGGATGCACTGCGCCAGTCTGTGTAATTGTGAATCAACACGCCTGATCTTGTATAATTGGCAAATTCTCGTGCATTTAACAAGATGGCGTAGGGAATGTTGTGCGGGGAGTTGGAACCGGAAAGTTGAGGTTAGACCACTGGGCAAGTATTGGAATACCAATACAATGCATTTCTGTATGCGGTCCATGATGATATCTAGCACCGATTGATATTAGAAGAAAGACCGCTCTCTCCGAGCGCTTGATTGAGCGTATCAACTGTCCAAATTGGTTCCTTGAAGATTTTCGAGGCTGTTAAAGGACTGCGCATATCATCGCTGCAAAGAGTCGAGATCTGGGACTGCTGGCGGGACAGCTGAGGAGGCCCTCCAGTTCTGTTTTCTGGGAACCACTACATTTAAACCTGCGTTTTGTCCAGGCGCCAACCCTAGCCCAGCCACCAGCAACGTTCCACCAAAGACAGGACTGGCCCGTAAGAATTCATCCAACGAGGTATCCTGAACGTTCGTGCATTACGACGGGGCTTACTTCGCGTGCTCGCTCCCGTTTTCTCCGCCACACGCAGGTGACGTGGGCAGTTGAAGCATTCGTCTGCCTCGAGCCCTGTGGCACCTCGATTAACTCAGTGCATACTATGTATGTAATTCGCGAATCGCAACAAACACCGAATGGGAGGTCGTTCATCATAATTGCCATATCTGGATTTTAACACAGCTGGACCCTGACCAAGTACGGCCTAGTACTAGCTGGTTAGCTTCGCTAAGTAACTTCAGTGTCCGCCATGATCCACCATGATCTCAATGCTACAGTACTTACTATGCACTTCCGAAGCTCCACCGCCATCGAATAGTATCGCACGAGTGGATTTCGATCTAAGAACTCTTACTCAAATAAGCAAGTGGGCTGTATGGTTGTACGAACTCGTTGATGGTAAGACTGACAGTGCTGACCTGGCGGACTGGCATTTGTCCAGAACGAAAAGTGATGAGATCACGGGGTGAATGCCGACATTCTGTGTGACCAGCTGGTTGGTGCTGACACTTCGTTCGGCTCGCGATACTAAGTATGTATGTATGACAGGGGATCCACATGTTCAGCCAAGCCGTTCCCAACAGAAAGTAACGAACGGGAACCAGCGCGGGTGACATCACCGGTCCTGCTACTCGTGAGATTGCTGCCCGAATTGCGGAACAGTCGTTTGTCCCACTGCCATTTTGACTGGAGAGTCGAACATTCGATGAATGGGAGCCCTCCTCGAGTCACGGGAGGCCTGCAAGGCCTGCAAGACCTACGTCGAAGTGCAGCTCTGGCGCATGATAGGACCCTACTTGCATGCTGCGGAGATTTTACTTAAGTACTAGACTATGTATGATTCATAGCCATAGCAAGGAGTCAGCTGTACTGTATGCTTCCCCATCATTTGCCATTTGCGCATGTCATAGTCTCGATGCGTCCTCTTTAAAAAGCATACAGATCTTTTCACCAACATTACACCATCTGCTACTACCTAGGATCCTCCGCTTAACAGTTCAACATTGCTTTTAGGGAAGCCCGTGTGAAGTAAGCGGAAGGTATTTGATTTATATTTGTACATTTACCATGCCGTCGTCACGGTCAGCGCGCAATAATCGTTACGACGACGATCCATACGTTTTTGATGATCCCTACAGAACATCGTCGCCGCCTAATAACGCCTACGAATATGTCGGCACGGATGACCCCTCGGGCGCTTCCGAGCATCGCCAGCGGCCACATTCGCCGGCAGGCGAGGGGCGGAGGGCGTCTAGCCCACCTCGCCGATCGAGACACAGGAGAGATCAACGATCCCCGCCAGCCTACGAAAGAAGTCCATCACCACGACACCGGGCTTCTAGGCGCACATCACCAGCGCCGAAAGCCAGCAGAGAGGCACCACCGCCACCCAAAAACAAGAGCTTTCAAAACAAATACCATGAGTTTGCCCAACGCCCGGGCGTTCAGCGGGCGCAAACGTTCGGTCGGAAGGGCTTCCACTTCCTTAACTCGGCCGCCGCAGCCTACTATACACCTCAGACGCCTGGCGATAAGAAGCCTGGCGACGACCGACGAACTCGCTCAGTAGGCCCCGATGACGACCGGGAACGCGACCGCACCCGCCGTCATCGGCATCATGACGACTACTACGATTCAGAGGGACCACCGCGTCGTAGCCGCCACAGCCGGCGGCAGAGACACAGCCCCTCCCCTTCCCCCTCCCCCTCCCCTCCCCGCCGACGAAAATCGGAACGGAGCAGGAGAAGGGACTACAGCCCATCCCCGTCAGTATCGAGTCGCGATTACGGTCGCGATGGTCGCCGTGGCCGCCGTGGCAGGCACCACGATCGGGACCGACGCCGTGCATACTCATATAGCCCTTCGCCGCCCCCGAAACGCAGCCGCTCTCGCCGAAAGTCCACTGATTACACCTCTCGTCCCGGTCCGAATACACCCGACCAGTCCAAGGCGGCACAGGAGCGCTGGCAGATGGCTATAGGCTCAGCGATCCGGGCCGGAGGTATCACGGCCTTGCGATTGCGTAAGGAACCCGGATCTTGGACCGGAGACAAGGGCGCCAAGATAGCCAAAGCAGCTTTGGGCGCCGCGGCTTTGGATGCACTCATCGATGTAGGTTTCTGCCCCGGACGGTCTATCATGGGTATAGTTACTGATAACCTCCCAACAGGATGATCCGAGAAAGAATGAACCGAAGGGGGTCAAGGGAATGGCAGGGACTGCCCTCGCTAGCCTGCTCGCCTCGAGGCTAGTGACGGGCCGCGGGTCACGCAAGAGCAAGCACCGACACTAGGTACGCACGTGGGGTCATGTATCCCGTGCCGGGTTTCCTTTCTTTCCAGCGTTTTGATGTCAGCGATGCTTACGGCCGGGATGGGTAATGACCGTCGAATGTGCCCTTCTCGACCGGTACGTGAGTCCGTGTTGTGCATTTAACGAGCTACGGAAAAGTGTTTACAGATTGACGCTCGGACGAACGAGGTTTCGTGAACGGTATTGAGGGAGAGGTAATAACGACTTGATGACTGCAGACTGTTCATGTATATATACGGGTGGAAGACATAGATGGACAGCATGTCAGGCGTCACGGGTTAGCGTTTTATTTAGTTAATGCTCAGCTTGGCCTCTACGGTCCGATTGAGTAATTCGCCCGATGCAGCCCTTGACTAAAGATAGCCCATAGGGGCTTGTGAAGAAGACCTGCATACACAGCTAAAAATCAGCTATGAGACTACCGAGGATGGCGAGACCGGACTTGCTAACTAAGAAACAGTCGTTATACTAATGGATCAACATTCAGACATCTTGTCACTAAACCCCAGGATTGAAGGGTTCATAGAGATCAAGCGCCCCCTGAAGCTTACGCCGTGCCGCTACGTATAGAATTTTGCGACGCACAATGCATTCAATCCTGTCTGTCACACGCGGCCGGCCGCCGGCCGCCTATGTCGGCAGCCATACAGTAACATATGGCCTCCTTTAGGTCCTGCGACAGGCGCGCGCCCGTGAACGCCGAGTCCGCGAACGTGTTGAGGGCCATCTGTTATTGAACCGACCAGGGATGTCAAACTGGGTGGGTACCGCCTCGTTCTCGAGGAGCTCACGCGAGATGTCTTTTCCGACGGCTAGAGAGCACGAGCTGTGTGCCGTAGATGCATATCCAGTCGCCAATGTTTTCCGCAGACTTTGATGGGCTCGAGGCTCGCTTTTCTCATGTCCAATACATTCTTCGCTATGCATTCGATGGCCCTGCGGTTCTTCGGTTAGCTGATTCGTGTTGTTATAGGACCAGCCGTATCCATGCGGATGCCATCCCTCGGATTCTACGCCCTGAGCCCGAACAGCTCCTAACCAAAAGGCGCATCGATGCTTGCTTGTTCATCTACTGCAGAGCGCCGAGATCGACCAACTGTCCGCGCTATGTCGGCCGTGCTCAGCCAGCCCGGGCGGCTCGGTGACCGGAGCTTGAACCTTCAATATCGGAGCAATCGTATGTTCCAAGTTCCACGACGAACGGTCGGCGACGGCAACGTTCTCCGAGCGTATGCCGCAGTGGGCTATTTCCATAGGGCCTACATCAAAACGGATGGCCTCCTTCCGGTCTCTAGTAGGGCTGCTCTTCTCTCAGTCATTGCTAGGCAGAGCTATGGACTGCTCGCTCGATGAGTCTGCGAAACAGTTTGCTCCCATTTTACGGACTTGCGGCGTCGGAAGCTCTTCCTATCGGCTCCGGATGTGCGCGTGAATACCACTAATGAATGGTGATGATGGCCACCTATACGAGTAGGCATTTCACCTACCGAGGGAATCCTGAGGACATACTAAAAAGTCGATATCCTACACCGCCCTGAGTGATTCCTATATATAGCTGCTTGACCCAATGGCAAAGTCGTTGCGTTGATTGTTAAGGAAGACATCGTGGAGCCCGCCTCCACCGGAGATCCTAGCCAATATGGGGCAATAGTGAAGCATGACGCCATTATTCCAACTCAGACGAGTGTTAGGAAACTAAGAGGATGTAAGGGTTGATAATAGCTCAGTGGTAAGGCGCCAAAGGTGTTTGTGGCCCGCTTAACCCTCCATGCCTTGGATATCCTGTCTCAAGACTTGGTGGACTGGGAAACTGGTACGGTGTGGGGGTGGTCCATCGGTGAGGGTCACACTCAGGGCTCTTCCTTCTACCAACTCAATTAAACTTTGGATCTATTCCTGTACCTGGAGGTCTAGCCATGGTTGTGAAGCGTGTAGCCGTGTTCGGAGCCGGGCCAGCGGGCGCGATCACGATCGGCGCGCTCGTTCGGGAGGAATCTTTTAACGTGATCAGAGTCTTCGAACGTAGGGAGGCTGCTAGGGATGCTGGCGGGTGACTCAGCGTTCTTTCACAATGGCTCCGCCCAGCGCGAGGCGGCCGTCGACTCATCCCTTGACGTAGCGCGCTGGGACTCAAGTAAGAAACGTTTTAACGAGGCTAGTATCGAGGACCAAGCCCCGCCGCTGGCATCTCTCCGAGATCCAGGCTGGGCCATCCCGCGGCGCCGACAGGCCTCTCCAGATTCCGCCGGTACTGCGGGCGCAGACCCCGAGGCCCCGCAGCCGCGATACACCGAGTCACCCATCTACCCCTATCTAGAGACCAACGTTGACTTCCTCCCTATGCAATTCAGCCAAGAGCTCATTTCGGCCGACAAGACTGACCTGTCGATCTCACTCTATGGCGCCGCCATACCATTCCGCCATGACAGCGTAATGCAGCGGTACGCACAAGAATTGGTGAATCAAAACGGGTATCAGGACTTCGCGGAGTACAACACGGCTGTAGAAAGAGTCGAAGGGGTTGGAGGCGAGTGGAAAGCCATGTTTAGGAAGGGCGACGAGCACTCAGACTACTGGTGGGTGGAGTGGTTCGAAGCGGTCGTTGTGGCAAGCGGTCACTACTGGTTACCCTATGTGCCACACATCGACGGCTTCGAAGAATTCGAAAGGGACCCGCCTGGGAGCGTGATATACAGCAAGCAACACCGCGGAAGTGATGCCTTCAAAGGCAAGGTGAGACACATAAGTGCCTCGTCTCAGAAAGATCCGTTGCTAACATTGTCCTGAAAGCAGGTTGTCGTGGTAGGCGCCTCTGTTTCGGCCGCGGATACCGTCTTCGACTCAACGAAGAGCGCGGGCGCACCAATTCAAGCCGTCGTGTTGGGGCACACTGGGAACCCCTATATCGGCGACGAGGCCTTCAACCACCCCCTAATTCACAAGCGCCCATCTATAGCAAGGGTAGGTGCAGATACGCGCACTATGCATTTCGTCGACGGCACGTCGATCGCTTCGGTGGACCATCTCATCTTCGGCACCGGCCACACATGGGCGCTGCCGTTCCCCCCGCAGGTACCCGTACGCAATAACCGCGTTCCGGGGTTGTACCAGCACCTGGTCTGGCGCGACGACCCGACGCTCCTGTTCGTGGGCGCCGTTGGCGCTGTTGGCGCCGGATTGACATTCATGATCTTCGAATGGCAGGCCGTCTACGCCGCTCGCATACTTGCCGGTCGGGGTACGATCCCGCCACTAGAGGAGCGGAGTAGGTGGGAGCGAGAACGGGTGGAGGAAAAGAGCGTCGGCGCTAAGTTCACCACTGTCTTCCCCGACGTCGAAGACTATCTCGAGACGCTGCCAAGGCTGGTGGGGCCTCCTCAGAAAGGGAATGGGAGGGCACTACCACCGTTCGAGAAGGAATGGGAATAGAGATTCATGGCTGGCTACGAGCAGAGGAAGTGGATATGGAAGAGACTGAAATGCGGAAGCGAGGGAGAATTCAGCTGTTAAGCTCGAAGATGCCACGTAACGGGCGAGGTTATAGATAATACTGGTAATGTAAGTGCTTCAACACGATTACTCGCCAACGCCGCCCTTTAATGCTATGGTCCTAGCGGTAGAGCCCATTTTGCCGTGTGGAGCTTCTGGAGGCGAGTGCTCATAAATGGATAGGGCAGCCGAAAGCCTTCACTACTAGGGAATGCCGAATCTCGGCAATCTGGCTTAATGTACCTTGCATCGTCCAGCATAAATAGCATAGTCCTAAATAATGCCGATTTTTCTTCTTTCGTCAGCTTCACCATGACGACAGTTTACGGCCTGCATAACTTAAAGCCGTTGATTTTCCCTCATCCCCATCTAGTCTGCTCCCCCTCCTTTTTACCATCGTCGCTTCAGTGATAACACATTTCCATTTGCTTTGGCCGGCGGTCCTACTCGGGAACGTATGCCAGGAGGATATGAATTTGATCTATGACGAATGCTAGCCTACATACGTTGCCATCTGACCAGCGCGCGTTGTTCTTAGATATCTGGCCAGCGCGGGCTGTTCTTAGATAACCAGCCACAGACCGCTTGTCCGGGGATGTGGCGACTGGAGTTTCAAAAGCCACAGTAGTCGGCCACGCCCGGAAACGATCTCATATTATATACAGCGATATTCCTAATTCAGTATCCCCTTGTTGGTGCGTACACCCGTATAACTGCACGCAATTTATCTTCTTTTTTTGGGGGGGCTGCAAGCGTTGTTTTATACCAGCCAACTGCTTAAGCGCATACTGCATGCGAAAAGGACGGATATGCATCCAACAGGCGGTAATTTTGTATGGAACGTACCAATTAAAATGGATATTTCCAGTCCCTGTACCAACCCGTTTTGGATTTTTCCCGTATTAGGGGGGTACCGGGGGGTACCGGGGGGTACATCCGCGGTTTTTTTTTTGCAAAACCGCCATTACCCATACCAATGCATACTGTCGTATACTGTATAGGAAGTCGCTGGGATTTGTTGATGTACAGCCTACTTGGTAGGAGCTTCGCCGTACCTTCGTAAGTATTCCGGCGAGTGACTCAAGAAATCCAATAAGTGGTTGAAGATCTTCAATAGCCAAGCCTGCAGTATCCTCCTTATTCCTGGCTGTTCCTTGTTAGGGACTTGATGCTAAGCCACGTGCGCGGGCACGACAATCTAATAGGCACTTTGCGTGCTAGTCGTTTGCTGCAGCCAAGGAGCCCACTAGTCCGCGCATCGCATATATCAGCTGCATGAGCCCCGTTGCCGATTCCAAGCAGGAAGACAGCCGCGAGATAACCTCCACAACTGGTGTCTTTCGTCGCGACGACACGCAACAGACACGCATAATGGGTATCCTTCCCTTTCCGGACCTAAGCGACAGCAAGATCGCTAGGAGACTCTGGAACACGACCAAAGAGAATTGGTATCTCGGCTTCACTTCCTTCGGAGGGCCGCCTGTTCATTTTAAGATTGTGCGCTTTTGCCTATGCTCGTCCTTTCGCCGGACAACACGCTGACTCGGGTGTAATCAGTTTCGCGACAAGTTCGTCGATAAGCGACAATGGATCGACGACCAGGTATACCAGGAGCTCTTCAGTGTCTGCCAGGCCTTCTCCGGGCCTGGCAGCACCAAGATGCTCTACTGCATCAATCTGATACATGACGGTTTCCTCTCTGCGGTCTTGGGCCTGCTCTTTTGGAGGTATGCAATGTTTTGACTGTTTGCTCCCCATAAAACAGTGCTACTCGACTCCTGTTGCTATTTCAGCTTCTAATCTATCTGCCAGTCTTCCCGGTGCACTAGGCATGTATGGCTTGGCAGTCGGAGTCTCCAATATCGGTGACGCGCTGCCCGCTCCCGTGTATGCGCTACTCTCGGGTCTGAACGCCGCCACCGTCGGGATCATCGCGCTCGCAGCGGTTGAGCTAGCCCATAAAGCTATCACGGACCGGGTCACACGTGTGCTCGTCTTTCTTGGTGCTGCGGCAGGGCTCTTATACAATGCGCTATGGTATTTTCCGGTAATTATCGTTATCGGGGGCATCATCACGGTAATACACGACTTCCGCTGGCTGCATGGCCCTGTCAAGGCCGTCCGTAACGCTGTGATGAGGAAAAAGCAGCGACCTGCTGAAACGGAGGAAACTATAGACCTTCCACGCCGAAGTCCCTCAGTTGATGCCTCGGCTCAGAAAGATGTCAGGGGAGATGGTAACAGATCTGCTGGGCCATCGACCAGCTCAGCACCCGCCGAGGGCGCTAAGTCAGGATTGCCAACCTCCGAACGGGAGGCTGCTGAGTCCGGCACGGCCGCCGCTACCGCAGCGGAGGAGCCACGTCTCGTGCCACCCGAGCGACGCCTAAACTTCTCCTGGAAGTTTGGGCTAGCCATCATCTGCGGCTTTTTGGTCTCCTTCATCGTCATCATGATCCTTCGAGGCGTCCTTCCGAACAAGGGCTTGCTCTACAGTCTGTTCGCCAACATGTATCTCGCCGGCACCATCATCTTCGGCGGTGGCCCTGTAGTGGTCCCTCTTCTCCGCGAATACGTCGTAGCCGAGGGCTGGGTCAGCCCGCGGGACTTTCTTATAGGACTAGCGATCATCCAGAGCTTTCCCGGCCCGAATTTCAACTTCGCCGTCTACCTCGGCGCGCTTACTGCACTTAATGGTGGGCGCCTTTCCGTTGCAGGGGCATTCCTGGGTGCTATAGGCATCTTCTTTCCCGGTCTTATCCTTGTGCATGGTACCATGGGTGTCTGGGGCTCCATACGCAGCTGGCGGTGGGTGAAGTCGACGGTGCGCGGGGTTAATGCCGCTGCTGTAGGACTCATCTATACAGCAGTCTACCGACTATGGCAAATTGGCTGGGTCGAGGAGACATCCCAGCAGGGGACGAGCTTGGCGAATGATCCCTGGTGGGTCGTGGTCACTGCCACCAGCTACGTTGGGGGCTGCTGGTTTGGACTCAAGCCTCCAGTAGCCATCATCCTAGGAGCAGTGTTGGGCCTGATTAGATATGGTGTTGTGTCTGCGTGAACAGAGATTGGGCGGCTTGTAAGATAATATTCTACCTAATTATCCAGTGCGAAGCAAGCTCTATCGGCGCTATTCTGGGTATCATATTGAGAAATTGTGTAGATGCTATAATATCCCTCCAAGGCGACGGCTCCCTTAACATCGCGGTTTTCATCAGTTCAATGTTCTGATGTTTTCAGTCGTTAATCACATTATAGGTTACCTAAAGGGAAACCAATAGCTAGGGGTTGAACCGCAAAACCCGTATATCTTGTAATATAAATTTGTGATTTTTAAATCTTTAATACTTTAAGCAAGCATTTTAATCTTACATTATTTATCTTTTTATTATCTTTGTTCTTCAATTTCGGAGTTTAAGCGTTTGTTAAGGGTGTAGAGGCTTTGGGTTTTTTATGGGAAATGGCGGCGCGTTGTTAGGGCGGTCCACACAGGGGTGGTCCACCTACGCTACAACCTAAGTATGGAATTCATGGCGAAATGTGTGACTTGCTCACGTGCTCCGGCCAATCGCGCGACGTGGGTGAGCTGGGTGAGTTTCCGCCTGTGACGCCTTGCTGCCCCGCCTGCTCCAGGTAAGACAGCGCCTCCCGGTATGAAAAGACCACTCATACCCACGGGAATCACCCTAGAGGCCACCGTACCCTCAGCATTTCGGACTGCTTTCGATTCGAACACTGCCTTCTCTATTGGAGTGGCAGATAGCGGATCCCCATGGCTTCGGGTCGCCGACCATTGCCAGCGCCTACGGATGATAGCAGCCCGCAAGTGTTGAAGAAGCGGAAAAGAAACGGCGAGAGATTGAGGGTCACTCGGGCATGCGATCGGTGCAAAAAGTGACGACATCTTTGGCGCCTGCGCGGTCTATGGATTGATGTGCTAACAAGTGGCATTTTATCCAGGAGGAAGATCAAATGCAATGGCACACAGCCGTGTGAGTTTTGCTCTCGGGCAAAGACCAGCTGCACATTCGATTCTGCCTATGCAAGAGGCCGGCTGCCTTCCATTCCTTCGGCCTCTGATGTTGAGACTGGAAGCAGCTCAATACCAGTGGGGGATATGATGACCCCCAGCAAAAGCCCTCAAGTCCCAGGGCAGCAGGACTCGGCGATACCGACTACCGAGGCAATACAGCATACTTCAGGATTACAGAGCCACGATCTTTCATCAGGTCATCTGGCGCCCTCGGCTTCAGCATACATGGCGGTGTCATCGCAGCATTCCCCAGAACCGTCTCAGACCGACTTACAAGGGCATTATATTGGGCCCGCGTCAGGGGTCTCTTTCTTGCTCAGGGTCCAGAAGCGCTTACATCAGGCCATCTCATTCTCTCACCCCAGCAGCATCTTTACTTATGGTGATGCTCCTCTGCATCCCCCCGACTTCGACCCGTCCCTGTGCATGATGCTTCCGAGGGATGACGCTCAGCGTTTGGTAGACCGATACTTCGATTTTGCAATGCCAACGTACCGTTTCCTTCACCGGCCAACAATTCAGGAATGGTTCGCGGAGTTTTATGATACTCTCGGCACTATGCGCGATCCACACAGTGCTCCAGCTAGGGTCGCTTTGCTGTTAATGGTTTTTGCCCAGGCGAGGGTGTATATGCCTGACAATGACAGGCCGGGTCCGCCAGACCTGAGGTCAGTAAGTCGCTCGATAAAGGTTAGAGAACCTGCTAAGATGAGGAATATACAGTGCCCGATACTTCCTAGCAGCCGAGCATCAGCTCACAAAGGAGAGGGGCTCAATACGCTTGACCAGCGTTCAAGCACGCTTGACTCAATGCTACTACCTTCTCACCCAATCTCGTATCAACCATTGCTGGAGTCTGTTCGGCACAGTATCGCATTTGGCGCTGGCTATTGGCCTCAACAGGAACAGGCGCCCTGATGCGGCAAGCGGATTAAGCCAGGTCGAAGCCGAATGTCGCCGCCGAACCTTCTGGTGTGCCTACACTCTAGACGCGTATCTCAGTGTCGCGTTGGGTAGGCCGCGGTCGTTTCACGACGAAGACATTGACACGGAGCTTCCGGCATGCGTCGACGATGACGAACTAATGACAGACCATATCAGCACGTCTACTCTCAACCGGGGCCCATCAGTCATGCTTGGTCCACTTGCACATATGAAGTAAGTGGAACCCACTCAATCCCCACGGCCGACGGCTAACGAAACAGACTTGCTCGTATCATCAGCAAGATACTGCGCGATCTATACTCCATTAGGCCCATATCAGCCAGCCGCCGAGCGGTCCTAACTAAGAGGATCTCGAAAGACCTGAGCGACTGGCGAGTCGAGTTGGCTCGGTTTCTGGATGCCGACGTCTTCAGCACCTCACTTCTCATTCCAATCTTTCAGCGGCAACGGAATGTTCTCAGCCTCACCTACTGGCACGCCATTATCCTCACTCATCGGCCGTTCCTACTGAGGAACTTTGCGCGGCTTTCACAGCAAGGCGGGAGCACAGGTAATGGAAGCCCACAGACCGAGGAAAGTATGCAGCAGTGCCTAATGGCTGCGATGAACACTGTGAATACTATTGATGACATCACACAAAACCGTCAGATGTTCCGCGCGTTCTGGGTTTGTGTCCCTGGACCATTGACGTCGGGAAATGGCTGACCAGGTACAGATTACGGCGTACTTCGCCTTCACCGCGACAATCGTGCTTTACATCTACGTGATCCAGAAACGAGCATCCCCACCAGAGGTCTATAGCAACTATTTCTCGGCCGCCACCCGATGCCAGTCTCACATCTCGGGCATTGCCGAGAAAGGATCGCTATCAGAGCGCTATTGCCTCGTGTTGGAAGAATTACGCGTCGAAGCCTTACGCCAGGCGAAACGCATGGACCCGTCGATAACCGGTCTAGGAGGGATAGACAGCCACTCACAAGGGAATGGTTTCCAGACCACGTCAATGCCAGTGGACGGCAGTACCAGTGCCGCCACCACTTACCCGGATTTTATTGGGGAGGCTGCGATTGACTTCAACGATATGCCGAGTTCCTCGCCTTCAGATTACTCAGGCTGGGGCCAATTCACTTCAATGGTCTCGACAGGGCTGGGCAATCTCGATGGATTTCTCAATGACGATTCATTCGAGCTCTGAGTGCGCGCATCGACATCCAAACCTCATTTATCTCGAAAGAAGCCAAGATTGGCTCGACAAGTTCTGTCCCGAGAAGTCCCGTCAAATTTTCATTTCGACTGGCCTCTTTTCGATCTCATTTCTGCATGTGGTGCCACGTAACATCGAGTCGCCGGTGATCCTAACTCGCACCCGTAAGCGGGGGGCCAAACACCCAACCTTTGACACATTTAAGATTGACGGCGCCTTTCGTGATTTTTCATCACACAGGAACAATCCCAAGGAACACGGAACAGAACCCACGATCACTTAAGCCTCTGTTGTCCCTGGTCTCGACGAGATTTCCATAGGGATTTAGAAGGAGAAGGATTAAGAGGAAGGAGATACAAACGGGGCATGTCGAGGTCACCGCATAGAGAAGGGACACATGCCATCGAGAGCTTCCAGCAATGTGATGATTGAGGTGGGTTTTACTCACTATGGGAGCACGCCTCGCCTTTGGCCTTGTTGCATCGCCCATGTCCGGTTTACGACTCCTCACGACCTAAGCGGTGTGACCGACCTCAGGACACCTACGCATTTGGCGCAATGGGAACATAGTAGGTGCTGCACCTACGGTAGAGCAAGAAACCCTCCCGTCTGAAGGCTCTGGAGAAGCAGTCTGCCATGCCCTTGTACGGCAGCTTGCCATCAAGCCCCTTCTGCTGCTTCTGTAGACGGATCTTGCTAAAGTCAAGCGGGATTGACAAGAATGACGCCAAGAATCCGACCATGGCACTAGCATCCAAGGTTGGCCCTGACCAAGGTTAAGTGTCATAGCTCGGACGACAGTCGGCGTAGCTTGGCCCACAATGCTGTGACTCCTCCACCTTTGGAGATCGATGTTAACGCGGGCGCAGCCGATTAATAATTCTTGCGATGTTCGACTGCTTTCATTTCATCAGTTTACATTCCACTCAATGCCAGTTCGGCAGGATTGCCAATAAAGACTGCAAGGCCACCGGCCGCAAGACCGGCACCAGCGCGCTCAGCGAAGCCGACCCGAATGCCCTTTTCTTGGCACGTGTCGTCAATCCCTTCATGAAGGCGTCGAAGAGCATTGAGCGAGCAGTTCCTGAGAAACGGCCAAGGCAGTCGGCTTAGGTCGCGAGGCCATACATTTGCCAGCACTTTGCTACCTAACTTTTGATCCTGTCGACGGTTGGATTACGGTAGTGGCGACCATACCAGATAGGCCACTGTTGACGAATGGCAGAGCTGCCCGCGTCCAAGGGGTGTGAGGATGCCATTACTGACAGCAGCAACAGTCTCGCTGCCCTGGTTACTCATGTTGAGGTCTTGTTTCGTGCAGCTTCTGCGACTTGCTTCCAAGTGTTGGAGCTCATAGTTTCAGTTAAAGAGGGGGTCACGCGGCAATTGAAGATATCAAGCTGAGGCGCCGAAACGAATTCGGGACACACAGCAAACGCTTCAAGGCGAGTGGAGAGCTAGAGTGGTAAGACAGTGTCAACGAAATTTCGTCGATGCAACTAGGGGTCGGCGTTGTCCGCTTTATGGACCATTATCCCGGGATTATCCGGGTTAACCCTTTCAACCTCGCCGTCACTTCTAACCTCACCCCCGCTATCGTGATGACCTCACTGCCGCTGCCGCCACCGCCGCTAGCACGTCCCCTATCACGATGCGGCCCTCTGACCTGAATGCAAGGGAGCAATCCGAGGCTGCCCCCCAAGGTGCTCACAAGCTAGTTCGAATGGCTTGCAAGCATTGCTGTAAATCGTACTTACGTTGCGGATAATGGCAGCACCAAATTGTATACCTCTTGACACTACGGACCATATCAAGCTTCTAAAGCCAAAATACAGAACTGCGCCCGGAGACTGGCAAGGAACTTTCTCTACAAACTTATTATCACAATATGAATATACTCACACCGACCTCACTTCGCCGCCGGGTTGCCAAGCAGTGAATTGCAATAACAAGGCCTTTACTGACTATGAAGATGATGAAACGCGCGATGTTCATCACTTTCTGAATCCGTCTTTCAAGCTGCCGTCGGCCAAAGCTTTAGGGAATGAATTATTGGAGGAGGTATATCATTAACGTCTTTTTGAACTTATCATTAACGTCTTTTTGAACTTATCAAATTCGTCTTACGAGCTGATTACATCAACGTCATCTTTGATGTCTCTGACGATTTCGCTAAACGCCGCGTTCTGAACATATTAATCCAACTTCCCATCGGCCCAGCCTTTTATTGGAGGACGATTGATATACGTAGCCAGCAGTTGACTCCTGATAATCATATATTTCTGTTGCTGCCCTTATTCGAGGTTCTCACCAATCGGGCCCTGAAATTAATCAACGCGATCAGCACGGGCACCTGCGAAGCAATGAAGGCTATTCACCGCCAAATTGAACACCCTGACCTGAAGCATATCATTCGCGTCATGTACGATTCACATCACCTTCAGTTTCTAATCAAAGGTATCATCGAAAATATCACCATAGAACGAAACGCACCTTTTTGCTACCCAGCTCTTCAACACCTTTCGAGGGACACCTTTGCAATATGGGCGCCTTCGCTAATCGATGCTCGAAAACGGCGGCGAGGTTCGAGCTTCGCTTCCAGCGTGAGTCCATCTATTCTTTCCGGTTACCCATACTAATTAGGCAATAAAAGGGTATTATGCGATGGGGTTCCCGACAACGATATCTCCAATCCTGCTTCGATAACCGAGTCCCGTTTACCTTTTTCCTCCACCGCCCTGACTTTATCGCCCACCTTCACTCGAAAGATTCCGTCCGCAAATCTGAACTGAAAATGGTCGTTGATATCATCAGCAACTCACAATTCTAGTCACATCTCTCGGCACTACTCCAAATCATCAATTATCACTAAAGCACAATTGGCATCGGAATCTGACAGGTCAAAGCCAAAGGGTTAATCTCAGTAAAGATCTGCAAAGCTTCCGTTCCCCCTATGTGTACCAAGCATGGAGAAACTCCAACCTGTATCTCACCTACGTTTCCCGGTTTCCGGAAGGTTGCACCATTGGTCGTCACTCCGACGGAAAAGGGATGGTGGAGCAGCATGGTGGGGCGCGCCACAGCATTGAAAACCCCGTGTTCGATCCCACGAACCGTTCACAGTGGAGCGGGACTCTGCATAAGCCAGGGTAGATGACTTATCCGCTTTGTATATCTATCGAGCTTCTATTATTACAACTTGACGCTCTCTATGAACCCACGACACTTCCTCCCTTGCCAACCTCCGCTCGCAGCCAACCAGACTACTCCTCTTCACGCAGATATCCAACCTTCAAGCCCGCACCATGACATCACCAATTTCCAAGCGGCTCGAAGGCAAGACAATACTCATAACCGGCGCCTCATCAGGCATCGGGCGGTCCACAGCCTTCGAGTTCGCGCGCACATACTCCGAGAATCTCAAGCTGATCCTGACGGCGCGCCGCATCGACAGCCTCAAGCAGATCGCAGCGGACATTGCCAAGGAGGTCGGCGGCGTCGTCAAGGTGCTGCCGGTTCAGCTCGACGTCAGCAATGCCGACGAGGTGCGCGCCTTTATGGGTAAACTACCCACCGAGTTCAAGGAGGTCGATGTGCTGGTTAATAATGCGTGAGTTTTTCTCCTGCCCGCCCAACCAACTTAGGACCTGGCTTGGCACAAGCGGGAGACCTCCGATGAGGAAATTGGGGAAACACAACAGGGAACAACGGCTAACGAGACTGAAACACACAGCGGTCTGGTCAGAGGCGTAGCCAAAGCGCCCGAGATTGCAGAAGAAGACATGAACATCATGTTCGCAACCAATGTGACGGGGCTGATCAACATGACGCAAGCGATCCTACCAACCATGCTGAAGCGCAACAACGGCGATGGCGCGGGCGACATCATCAACATCGGGTCGATCGCGGGCCGTGAGCCGTACATCGGCGGTGGCATCTACTGTGCGACCAAGGCCGCCGTCCGCTCTTTCACCGAGAGCTTGCGCAAGGAGCTGATTTCAAAAAGGATCCGGGTTATTGGTATCGACCCCGGCCAGGTCGAGACAGAGTTCTCACTCGTTAGGTTCTATGGTGACAAGAAAAGGGCCGATGCTGTCTATGCGTAAGTTGTCTTGCTGACTACCTACTCGCTGTTCTTGTCCGAAAGAGTTTCTAAATGTATTACAGGGGCTGTGAGCCATTGACACCTGACGATATCGCTGAGGTGGTTGTATTTGCTGCTGGAAGGAGAGAGAACGTCGTCATTGCTGATACCCTGGTCTTCCCTAACCACCAAGCCAGTGCCACCATCATGCACAAAAAGTCCACGTAGAGATGCTCAGAGGAAATTGTGTATGGCGACCAAGTCGACTTTTCCTACTTATTCCGCGATGTATATATTCTTGGGGCCTGATCATGGGGTACTACGAGTGACTAGAGCGCGTAACAGCATGGCGACCAACAAACCAATCCTTTACCGTCTGTCTAAACCCGAATCCGGGCAGCGCGTTGCTGAGTTCTTGTAGGTATTGTCAGCCTCTGGTTGAAGTCATTTTCTGTATACGGGATGCGGGAATACCATTGACCAGACATATCAACTTACTCACTCACATGAGTCATCCCTCCACCTCATGACCCGAGAGGGAACACTCGGAAGGGAGACAATGGAAGCCAAACATACCACTGACAAGCACCAGTCAATACAAATCAGATGGAGACCCACCAACCCATCATCACGGCTCTAAAAGTATGGTTCCAAAGTATGGTTCCGGCGGGAGCATAGCTCCATTCGCTGCGAGAAAATTGAACGGATATATTATTTTCTGGAAATTGTTGAAAATTACGCACGCATCCCCTGGCGGTAAGAACGATACATTTTGGGTATAAGCGTATCTTCACAGCGCCTCAGAAGCAGAACCGATGTGATAGGTCTCGTCCTGGACAGGTAGACTTGCGGCAAAAAGAAGAGTGGCCACCTTGTAAGATCAAGTTGTTCGTCTACCACTAGGGGGATCTGAGGGACGCCAGCAAGATGTCGCGTCTTGAGAGTCTGCGGAGTGAGATGATGTTCACAGTCGCGGTGTTCCCGTGAATCGAGCCGTGATATCGCAGCGCTCGCAGCAGCGTCCCAGTGCCGCTATACCATCGCCGAAACGATACTCTACGAGAAATAGATCGAAAAGATAAACTTGATTCTATATTCTGAGCCGTCAGGAATGATCGACCGGGAAAATCTGCGTCGATTATCTTTGCTTCGCAAACCAAACAGCAACCCGCAAGTGGGAGTGAACATATGCAGGACGACTACTCGCCACCACGTCCTACTACGGCCGTCGATAGGCCCTTGGCCAAATCGGTACTTCTCACTTGAGCGAGGTTCTGGAAACCCTACCTCAAGCTGTGGTGTTGCAGAATTTTGAGATCGCATGGTTTCTACTAGACCGAAATGTTGATATCGATGCACCGTCCATTGGGCTTTTAACCGCCTGCTTACGGTACCCGTATCTATGACCGACTTCTCGCATTCTCCCGATGTGAAGTATAGCCACTAATTAGTTCTATCCTTCATGCTGGGCTACAGCGATGCTATAGAGCTCTTACTTTGGCAGGATTGCCCTGTTCCGAGTAATGGTGCCACGGTAGACGGGAACACCGAGAATATCACGCAGTCCACGTGGCGTCTGCACAAGGTGCTGCCTCAATTATCAAGCTACTTGTCGAAGAGCGGAATTTCAGCGTCGACGAACCAGACCATCGCGGACTGCCGCCACTGGTCTATTCGACCTGAGGCGAACACCTTCATCATTCGACAATGGCCCTGAAGAAACTAGGTGCTGGTTCTAATTTCCGCATGCCGCGCGATATCACCCGACCTGCAGGGAGTACCAGTCATTCGCCTCATTCTCATTCATGCACAGCGATGGGGGGGAGGCTGCCAGAACTAATTGAATTCGGGGCCCCCACTGATGTCGATGGTGGCGGAAAACGCTACCAGATGCGTGCCGGGAATGGAAAGGGAAACGATCCGACGCAAGGCCAGGAATAGAATGGAATGCAATAGTGGAAATCCTCCTTGATAGAGGTTGGATCACTCAAACAACATCGGAGGCGCAGGGAGGTCAGACCGAGGAACCCTATGCTCCAGCAACGTGCCAGCAAAAGCAGTCTGGGTACTAGACTTGGGTGTCGCATTCCTCCATTCAATGCGATATTAATGTGATACTGTATGGACATTTGTGTCACACCTTCCTGTTTGGATGATTGCAGGGGTCAGGACTGGCCATGCTTATCCGTCGGCAATGGTCTTTGCATATCCGAGACCAAATGCTTTTCCGATGATTTCGGTGGCGGGCGAAAAGGGCCCGTGAGATTGGCTCCGGGAACGGATCGAGGCGGAGACAAATACGCACTGTACCGGTTAGCTGTTTCCGTAGCTTATAGAAAATATATGCTTTTTCAAGGCATCGTATCGACCTTGTCGTCATACTGATGTCGAATTCAACATATGTGAAAAATAAGCTTCGCACGAGAAGTGAAACTGGTAACCGGGAGAAAGACCGAAAACGGAGGGCATGACCTGTGGTACCGCATACTGAGCACTGAGGAACGTAATTATCTCCGAGCGGGTGGACGGATACCCCCTGACCACCATCCGGAGGCCTTTAAGTATCCCGACCTTTCCCAGGACCCTAGTGTATACCTTCTTCACGAAGAAAGACCATCTATTTCGAATCTCGATCCAGGAGCAGCCACTATGTCGCTCCCCAAAGTTCCGCCAAGCGGGGTCTGGGCCCCGGCAATCACTTTCTTCGACCACAGCACTGACACGCTGGACACGGAATCCCAGGCGAAATTCTACTCGTACCTGTCAAAATCTGGTCTCGCTGGGCTAGTAATACTCGGCACCAACTCCGAGACCTTTCTGCTGACGCGTGAGGAGCGGAAGACGCTCTTGGAAACCGCTCGGAAAGCATGCGGACCATTATACCCCATCATGGCTGGCGTAGGCGGCCACTCGACGAAGCAAGTCTTGGAATTTATCGCGGACGCGGCTGATGCCGGCGCGAACTATGCCTTGCTTTTGCCCCCAGCCTACTTTGGTAAGCAGACGACACCGGCCGTGATCGACAGCTTCTTTAATGACGTCGCCAAGGAGAGCCCGCTCCCCATCGTTATCTACAATTTCCCAGCTGTTTGCAATGGTGTCGATCTAGATTCGGCGACTATCGCCGGCCTGGCCAAGACGCATAGCAGCATCGTCGGCGTAAAGCTGACCTGTGGAGCCGTGGCTAAGATCACGCGTCTTACAGCCGAGTTTCCGCCGGAACAGTTCGCGACGTTTGGAGGACAGTCGGATTTTCTGATCGGCGGCTTGGCTTCCGGCTCCGCGGGAACCATCGCGGGGTTTGCGAACGTATTCCCTAAGACCATCGTGCAGATCTACAACCTGTACAAGGAGGGGAAGTTCCAAGAGGCAACGGACTTGCATAAGAAGGCCGCGCTTGCGGAGCAGTCTTGCAAGGCTGGTATTGCGTCCGTGAAGTATGCGGCGGCTCTGAACACGGCTAAGGCCGCGGGAGTTGAGGGGGCTCTAGACAAGTTGAAGCCGAGACGGCCCTACACTGAGCCCTCTGACGCGGCAAAGAGGGTCATTGAGTCGCAAATTGCAGGCATAGCGAGCATCGAGGCAAGTCTGTAGCCGAGTATGCCGGGTGATTTGTATGAATCCATAGAACACTTCAGTTTTAGAATCAATCGCATTTCGCATATCGGAATCTAGGTGCAGCTGCATTGTTTTAGAGGACTAAGCTCCGACCGAAGGACCCTGTCTACATTGGTATGGTATTCAGAGGAGTTTGCGAAGCTGCTAGTACTGAAGGACCATGGGGTTTGTTGGGGGGGAAGAGGCTATCGGTCTGAGGGACGAGGTCGATTCGGCGACGGCGCTGTAGACATGATCCTAGATAAGCGTATCGTCAAGATTGTCGGCAAGCCCGCATATAGGAGATGGGCAGTACGGTCGAAGCAGAAGTTATCGGAGAAAATTGCCGGGTTCGGGCTCAATAAGTTGCCGAATATTGGCTTTCCGCTTATCTTATAACGAAGCAGAGGAGAGGCCGGAAGTATTCGAAGCGTCGATAGAAGCAGATGGACGAGGATATCCTCTGGCTCGATTATGTCAGTGTACACGTTTGACGTGGTTCGAGGATGGCTTTACACTACATCGTTTCCGAAACCACAGGCAAGACGGACGGAAGTGAAAGAGGGCGCTTCTGTACCTAGCCAAGACGGTAGAAAAAGCAGACGGCTAGGATTTGGTAAGAACTAGCTTGGGCACCACGCTGGCCAGGCTCACCGGAAAATAGTGCACCGTGACGAGTGGCTTACCGTACCTAGTCTTACAGAGACTGGAGAATGTCTGGTTGCCCACTCGGGCATGAACTCCCTCAACGAACGCCGAGAGCGTTGGAAAGCATACCCCTAAGGTCATCGTCCTATGCACACAGTACTCGCAGCCAATCTCGCTCCGATTTCACCAGCTGGAAAAGCAATCATGTCAGCCATGAAAGGCTCAAAAGATGGATAGGAAACAAGATCGCGTATCCGTTACGGAGCTCTGAACCGGACAGACCGCGTCTCGATGTCAATCCCATGTTGGATAGCGAGCTAATGATCTAGCGCTGCCAATATCATAATAACATGGCCGCCTGACAGTCTTTTATCTTACCACTTCGGGATATTGGCGGAAAAGTCTGGTTGGAACTTTTTCATATAGGTAGTGTCATCCCGCTTTCGCAACCCACAGTCCAGATACTGCCGGTGAAGCCGTGCCAATTTCTCTCTGTCAAGTTCGATCCCTAACCCGGGCGCAGTGGGCACAACCACGCCACCGTCTATCCACTTCAGAGCCCCATCGAGAACGACATCCTCGTCACGACGCTTCCACGGCCAGTGGGTGTCGCAGGCATAGTCGAGATTAGGGGTTGCAGACGCCAGATGCGTCATGGCGGCCAGCGAGATACCCAAGTGGCTGTTCGAATGCATCGAAAGCCGCATGCCCCAGGTCGCGCAGATGGCTGCCAGTGTCTGAGACTTGCGCAGGCCGCCCCAGAAGTGGTGATCGGATAAGATGACTTGGACGGCATTTTGCAATATGGAAGCAGGGAGGTGGGCAAAGGCGACCACGGCCATATTTGTAGCCAAGGGCATCGATGCCTCCTTGGCCACGGCGGCCATACCTTCGATTTCCGGGGCTGGATCCTCCAAATACTCGACAAGGCCTTCTAACTCCTTGGCAACCCATTTAGAGGTCTCAACTGTCCACGCAGCATTGGGATCAAGCCTCAGCGGCACACCGGGAAATGCGGCGTGCAATGCTTTGATAGCTTCGACCTCCTGAGCTGGTGGGAAAACCCCGCCCTTGAGCTTGATCGCCTTGAAGCCATATTCATCTATGATCTTCTGCGCTTGTTTCATCATGCCAGCTGGTTCGAGTGCTGGGCCATACTCATCGTCTGGCTCGCCTGGGTGTCCTCCCCACTTGTAGAAGAGGTATGCTGAGTACGGGACATTGTCTCTCACACGGCCACCGAGCAAGTCGCTCACGGGTATGCCCGCCAGCTTGCCCTGTATATCGAGGCATGCAACCTCAAAAGGGGCAAAGACTTTATCAGCGACAGATGCTGTGGTGACCATGCCGGCCATACCATCCCCCCCAGTGCTGGTGTCGCCTGCTTGAGAGTCCACGCATATTTTGTAAATGGAATTCGTGTCGTGCACTGAGAGGCCTTTGATATGTTCGGCTGCTCTTTGCAGGCGACCCAGGTGGGTTGAGTCGCCGTATGATTCGCCCAAACCGTAAGTATCATCCGTGACGACCTCGATAATGCTGCGTAATGCGAATGGTTCGTGCACACCGACGCTATTCAGCAGGGGCATATCATGGAATGCCACCGGCGTGATGATGATATCTTTGATAATGACACGTCGAGACATGGTTTCTGATTCCCATGTACAAGATTATGGCCATTGGGTTGGACACACGAGGCTGCAAGTTTTCAGAAAGTCAGAACATATGTAACAGTATTAACTAGTCTCTTTCTTAACGGTTAAATGATACCGGTTGAAATCGCGGCCCCAGTGTCTGTTGGGTATGAGCTTGCTTCGACGTGAAGCTACGGCCGGATCGCATGACTCGAGGGGTGCCCGCCAGCCGCTGGAGCAGTTACGGATACAGTACGGACGACGCTGTGATTGGACGCTTATCCGTATCGTCCGTCTAGCTAAGTACACGGAAGTGGCTGATCTGCCGCCCTCCTTATCCTTGAATGCATTTCCGCGCTGCGAAGACCTGCATCCCCGCATTTGGAGATGATGAGGCCAAGTAAGAATCTGGTAGCCAAGCCTGGGGTAGTGATATTAGCTAGGACTAGTTCGCAACCATGTGCGGGGATTGCACCGAAGTTCCAACGGTGTGCCTACCGTGTGCAGGGATATTTCCGAAGATGCTTGGAATATATATATGGTTAATCCCGCTGATGGTCATCATGGGGTTGTCACAAAGCAACACCGTTCTAAGCTTGTCCAATTTGAAGGCCTAGCCTATAACACTCAGTTCCCCACAACCATGGCTCCCCGGAGGTCAGTCGGGAAAGATGACGTCGATAGCATCGACCTGAAGCATACACATCTAGAGAGTGCAGCTCAACCCATTGAGATTGACACCTTTCGTGTCTTGGGCCTAACTCCTGAAGATGCCGAGTTCTATTCCAACTACCCGGAGGAGAGGCGGAAGAAGGTCTTTCGCAAGGTGAGAATCATCAGTCCTTCGCAGCCAAGATGGCAGTGGCTAACATCCCATGAAGGTTGATGTTCGACTCATCCCTATGCTGGCAGCTCTCTACTTGATCTGCCACATTGATCGCGCCAACATTGGCAATGCGAAGATTGAGGGCATGGTCGAAGACCTGGGCATGACGGGCTTACAGTATAACACTGTTCTATCAATCTGTGAATACATCCCCGAGGTTTCACTCCGTGCTGCTCAGTGACTTGGACGTGAACGTGCTAATAGACGGTATCACAGTCTTCATCCCTTATGTTCTGTTCGAAGTTCCCAGTAATATTCTGCTCAAGAAATTCGAGCGCCCCTCCGTTTACCTTGGCATCCTCGTTCTTGGCTGGGGTATTATAATGACATGCACAGGCTTGGTTAGGAACTTCGGTGGTCTGATGACTACCCGGGTCCTGCTCGGTATTTTCGAGTCAGTTCTATGCATGGCCTGTTGGCTTCGCGCGCTAATACCTTGGATAACAGGGCTGGCTTCTTCCCCGGCGCCATCTATCTCTGCTCTCATTGGTACATGCCCAAGGACTTGTCGACTCGGATATCATACTTCTACTGCGCAAGCGCACTGTCTGGTGCTTTCTCGGGCCTGCTGGCTGCGGCTATCGCCCAAATGGACGGTGTTGCTGGACTTGAGGGATGGCGGTGGATCTTCATCATAGAAGGCCTCGCTACCGTAGCGCTCGGTATTGCGTGCTTCTTCCTGCTCATCGACACTCCCGCTCTATCCACGCGCTGGCTGGAGCCTGAAGAGATCAGATACTTGGAGCTTTCAATTTTCATCAAGCAAGGAGGAAAGTTCCATGAGGAATCCGGCGTCAAATGGAGAGACGTCAAGATGGTGTTCATGAACTGGAGGGTTTACGTGCAGTCTTATTTTTTGCTATGCCAGTCGGCTCTTTCTTATGGTAGGACTACTCTTCTGTGAGCCGTCAGCCGTCATGGAGCGTTGAGCTAACTCACATATGCGAACAGGTACCAAGTTCACGCTTCCGACCATCACCAAAGCCATGGGTTTCAGCGCAACCAATGCCCAGCTTACCTCTGCTCCTCCATACGTTGCCGGTGCGATATCGGCTATCCTCTTTGCGCGACTCTCCGATCGCTTCTACTGGCGAATGCCTTTTCTGGCTATACCGCTGATGATTGTTACTATTGCCTATGCTATTCTCATATCACTGCAGGGAGCCCTCGAAGCAAAGATGGGTCTAGCCTACTTCGCGGTCGTCTTTGCCGTCATAGGTATATACCCTATTCAAGCAGCGGCCGCCTCTTGGAATGCAAACAACATTGCCCCTGCTTCCCGACGAGTCATTGGTATTGCGCTCATGAACTGCGTCGGCAACGTCGGCGGCATCGTGGGTAGCTTTATGTATCTCGAGAGTGAGAAACCCAAATACTACACCGGGTTCGGTCTCAGTCTGGCATTTGGTGGAACCGGAATCATTGTTGCTCTATTGCTGGAGTGGAGTTACAAGGTGGCAAATGCACGTAAGGCCAAGATTTCGGAGGAGGCGAGAGCCAAGTACACTGAGGAGGAATTGTTCGATATGGGAGACAAATCCCCATTGTTCAAGCATGTGCTGTAAGTGCCTCGGTTGAGGAAGAGCGAGCAGCTTGAGAATGGAAATTCGTCAACGAGCAGCTAGATTGTTACGATGCTGTCGCAGACTTAGTCGATGCGTTCATACATATCGACGCCGAGGACACCGTGTATGTGTATCACTAGCGTCTGCTATAGGAGACAATGCTGCGAAAGGAGAAGGGCAGGGGTATGGCCGATGAGCAAGTTGTCAGTTTCGTCGACGCTTATGGAAGCGCGACTGTACCTGAAGAGTGTAGCTTGGAAGACCGGCTAGATTGATTTAATCATATGATATCCGTGCTTTCTTCATCGACTTGGGCTAGATTTAATGTGCCCCTCGTGTACGATTTTCTAATGTACTATACGTTATACAGGAGTACCACCCGTTACTGCTCCAAAAGTATACTTTATCTACTCGTCGAAGCACCCAGGAGCTAACTTGTCAAGGGCGCTGCCAGTCACCACGAACAAGGTGAGGCCAGGTGTACAGCTTCAGCGTCTGTAGTGTAAATAGGGAGATCTAGGAGGTGATCGGTGTGCGTACGACTTGCTTACAGGGGGGTTGGAAATGTGACGGAAACGTTCGAACAAATGAGAACAAAACAATGAGACTAGTAGCTTCTCTTACTTACAGGACGGCTGATGAGATTTACAGAATCTTTGCGCGTCTCCATAACCCTTGGTTTCATTCCCTTCGTAAGCTCAGTACGTTAAGAGAAGGGCATTGTAAGAAATGCTGCGACAGAAGGTGAGGCTACCCTATAGGAAGCAATGAGGTTACCCTAGAGGGTTTAGTATGGTAAAATGTGCAGGATAGACTCAATCAAGAAAGGAAGAATTCTCAAGGTATGTTGCAGATGTTATATATTCGCTATATCTAAGCTATGGACTTCCTGCAACAGGCTGGGGGATATATGGGCTATATATATTCCTGAATAACCTTATTCTTAAGCATATTATTCACATAGTATCAATTATATCCATTATTAACCAGGGGATGAATAACGGAAACGTATGCTTAACACGGATCTGTTTCGGAAAAGGGGTTTACTCCTCCGGAACTCCTGAATTCCGACAGGCATACGTTCTTCCGCTGATTGCCCCCGAATTCAATCAAGATCAAGCCGGTCGAGAGTGGTTGGTAAAGGAATACGGTTTCATATCTTACAATACTGTTGTTTCGAATCAGAGTGTCCTATCCCCACTTAGCGTCTGAATCACATACCTTTTTTGCAACACAACTTTCAACTTCAAATATACGCTTCAGAGCGATATACTTTTACAACCGAAAGATTGCCAACGTATAGCTATATATCATTATGTAGCCCTCGCCGAGGGCTTCATTTTGACGCCGGGTGCAGCTTTGGGGCTGCTATATTAGATAAGAATTAAGTTATTAAATAAAATTTATTTATTTTAATTATATGTATATTCTTTAATAACTTAAGCAATATAACAATTATAAAGGTACATCTGGTATCAATATGTAGCCCTCGATGGAGGCTATATAATAATATATGGCTGCAAATTATGAACCTTCTGGTTATTAAAATATATCGTTTTAAAGCCCGAAATATCCAAAACTAACAACTTGGACGACTTCGAAGTTGTTTATTGTCCGAAAATAGCAGTTAGAAACGCCCTTGCCAAAAAAGGCTTAGTAAGGGGCTAGGATTATTAAGCTAGCGGCGGGGAACTTTTATTAAGGTTTAGTGCGGGGTTGCGACTGGGCTAACGCCGTATTAAACCTTTTTTGGTAAGGGCGTTTCCAATTCCTATTATGTATAACAAACAACTTCGAAGTCGTCCAAGTTGTTAGTTTTGGATATATGGGCTTTAAAGCGATATATTTTAACAACCAGAAGGTTCATAATTTGCAGCCATATACCATTATATAGCCTCCATCGAGGGCTACATATTGATACCAGATGCACCTTTATAATTGTTATATTGCTTAAGTTATTAAAGAATATATATGACTGAAACAAATAAATTTTATTTAATAACTTAATTCTTATCGAATACAGCAGCCCCAAAGCTGCACCCGGCGTCAAAATGCAGCCCTCGGCGAGGGCTACATAATGATATATAGCTATACGTTGGCAACTTTTTGGTTGCTAAAATATATTGCTTTGAAACCCAATATGTCCAAAGTTAATGGTTGTATTGCTAAAAAAAGGTGTGATTCAAAAGCTAAGTGGGGCTAGGGCACTCTGATTCGAAACGACAGTACTTCCGGATCAGGGGTCCAAACAAAAAGCATCTGCTATTTTTATAAGCTTCTCCCCTTTTGCACCCATGCTTCCATAATGGCGACCCATTATGCGAAGTGAATTAACGCGTAATCACGGATCGTGGTGTTGATGGTGCGAAAACTGGGCGGGTATGGTCCGCCCCCTCCCCCCCGATTTTTCGGGGCTCAGTGCGGGCGTCGGAAGCCGCCGGGCCAGAACCAGGAGACTGACTTGCCACGCCCGCACCACTTTGCACGAAACCAAGGCTTCCACCGTCGTGCGTTTAATGAATTGTCGGGAAGTTTCATACCCAATCTTCAGATATTAGATGTAACACCGATTCCGCGCATCACCTGGCCTGTTTCCAAGATGGCTATCTCCCCTTGCATCAGACCATTGTGAGTTGTAACAAGGGAAAAGAACTGACCCACCTGTAGTGCCATAGTGAACCTCCCCTATGTGACATGCCCCCTATAAAGACGCCCGCAGTCCGATCACGATACAGACTTGTGGAAGGACAGTCATCGCATCAACATCTACATCTCACAACAACACATTAAAGCCAACATTCAATTATCGAATTCATCACATCATGACTACCAACTCATTCGGCTCTGCACTGCCAAGGTTTGACTTCGAACCTCTGAGACCGGTCGCGAGGGCGAGAGTCACTAGGGCATTGCCCCTGAAGGCGAGGTAAGGAGCCTTCTAACTATCCCCATTAACAAGATATCAGTCACGGTGCTAACATCATTCAGCATATACGCGGTGCCTTTCGTGGCGGCAGCAGGACTTAGTTAGTTTCTCTCTACCTATATACCCGGATTTTGAGGTGCGGCTCTTCGACCACGTTCATAACTAACGCCACTCCTTCTTAGCCTTCTACGTCCAGTCAGGAATCGCACGGAGGCATATGAACAGCGCCGTCGCGGCATCGTCGTCGATGCACCAGAGGAAGCCGGCACCTACGCAGACCCCCTACAGGGAACACGAGTTCTGGGAGAACCTCGAGGTCGCCTGTGGGGTGTGGGTCTGAGCACCGTGGTTACCGGACTACTCTTTCCGTCCGGTCGAGCGGGGATCGCATTATCTGTCGGAGTGGAATTGAGAGTTCGCAGCCGGCCTTATGGAGGGGCTCACAGGGTGGCCGGCTTTGTGGTATGGAGCCACGGTCCAATGAACTATTGCGGCTGATGATGCCAGAGCGGTATGGCGATGGGTGGGCCCCTGAGCACGTGGCTGCTAAGCAATGTGTGTTTGTCGTGGGTTATGGGGCGCTTGGATGCACTACAATATACTTTGCGACTATGAAAACACGTCTCTGGTTGACGGGAAGGGAGTGATATCCTGATTCGGCACTGTACCTGAGCTATTCGCAACAATACATTCTACACGGACTTTGTTCCCTTGCCACAGCCAGCATTCGGGACAGAAGTTCAATCCGCCGCTATAGCAGCCCCCAAGAAGGGCATATTCAGTTCCGTCTTGCCCCTTTAAGGAAAGATAGCGTGAGCCGCGCGATGTTTGGGCTTCAAGCGCTTCTGCGATCTCAGAGCCACTTAGGGGCGCGCTGTCTTAACACTCCTTCTTGTTTCACACTTCGACTGATGTTTCCACACCTGCTATTTATCTTCGAAACTGGGTAGTGGAGTATTCTCGACACAAATTGATCATGTTCCAGGGCCTAATTGGGTACAGGACAAGTGTGAGCTGCGTGTATCTTGGTAGAACGCTTCGTCATCAGCTAGAGCCAAGTCCCCAAGTTCACTATCGCATATTAGTACCATCCAAGAGAGGGTCGGCATACCAAGCACACTTACCATGAACTGCCTTGACCTGGGTGTATGCGGACAAGGCGTACTGTCCAAGCTCCCTACCAATTCCAGACTGCTTATATCCTCCGAATGGAATGCTGAAATGGGAGTCCTGTGAGCTGTTGATCTACGTCATAGTTAGTAAACAAGCCGACCATGCCAGTTCAGTAATACTTACCCAAACCATTCCGGCTTCAATCGCCGCCGCGGCCTTATGGGCCCTGACGATGTCTCTAGAAAAGACGGCAGCACCCAGACCATACTCGGTATCGTTGGCCTTCTCGATGGCGTCCTCATCTGAGCTGAACGACTGGATGACGACGAACGGCCCGAAGATCTCCTCTCGAACAGCCTTCATGTGGTTCTTGGTGTCGGCGAAGATCGTCGGTTCTACGAAATAGCCTTTCTCGGCGCCCGGCTTGCCGCCGAGAAGCAACCTGCCGCCTTCTGACTTGGCCGATTCGACGTAGCTCAAGATTTTCTCCTGCTGCGCCTTCGAGATTTGCGGGCCGTGAGTGGTTTTCTCATCGAACTGACTGCCTGATGTCGTGTTTTCCATAGTGTACTCCTTGAACCTTTCTAAGAACTTATCGTAGATTGTGTCTTGGACATAAATGCGGGACGTTGATGTGCAAACCTGCCCCATGCCGCCTAGTCGAGAACGAGATCAGTCTGGTATGTCCGAATGGAGCCGCTCGATGAAACCTACCCATGATACCGACATGAGACCATTTGACCGCCTGGTCGAGGTCCGCGTCATCAAACACGATCAATGGGCTTTTGCCTCCAGTCTCGAGAGTGATGTTCTTGAGGTTGACAGAGGCAGCCCTCATGATAGCTTTCCCGGTGGTAGTGCTTCCGGTGAAGGCAATCTTATCTACCCCCAAGTGTTCGGCCAAAGCGGCACCTGCTGTCCTCCCATAGCCATTGATAATGTTAACAACACCAGGTGGAAATCCAGCTTCCTTGATGAGGTTACCCAGGTATAGTACCGAGAGTGGAGTCTGCTCAGCTGCTTTCAAGACCACAGTGTTACCACAGGCCAGGGCAGGACCTAGCTTCCACGCAGCCATCTAAAAAAATATTAGTCGGCCGGAGTCTGATGAGGTTTCATAGTTGGGGAACAGACCATTATGGGATAGTTCCATGGAATTATCTGACCGCAGACGCCTGTAAGGGTGCTTAGTACAGAGCGCTTGGCAAGCAGCTTAGTAGATGTATTTACCAATTGGTTCATGCCTTGTGTAAGCCAGCTTCGCGTCGCTCGTCTCGATAGTCTGGCCGTAGATCTTGTCCGCCCATCCGCCGTAGTACTTGAAGACCGCCACCGTCTCGGCGAGGTCCTCCCCCAGAGCCACCTGGTACGGCTTACCGTTGTCCCAGGCGTCGATCGTAGCGAGTATGTGCTTGTCCCTTTCGCAGAGCTCGCTAAGCCTGTAGAGAAGCGCGCCGCGATCGGTGGCGCTCAAGCCCCGCCATTCCGGGTTCTTGAACGCGGCACGCGCCGCCGCGACAGCGACGTCCACGTCCTCGGGCCCGGCGGCGGCGACTTTCGCGATGGGAGACTCATCAAAGGGGTTGACGGCCTCGATGGTCTCACCGGATTTGGCGGCCACGAATTCGTTGTTGATGAACAGTCCTAGGCAGCTCTCAGCAAGTGAATCATGCCACGAGCATAGGTGTCATACCAGTAGGCTGGCTGTAAGAAGTGTTGTTCGGCGCCGTCAGAGTGATTGGCTCAGCCATCCTGCAGATATATATGTAAGAACGACAGGCAGAATTGCTACTCTCTGGAGAGTGTGTCAAGAAGATATAGAAGCTCGGTTGCACGTTATGAAGTTGGAATTCGGCTTCTAAGTTCGCTGGCGAGAAACCCCGCCTCTCCGGGACCTCCCCAAGTCTAAAACTATGACGCAGCTCGTGTCACTACACCTGGCTGGGCAGTGGCTACCGGGTTCGGAAAAGAGGAAAAGATAAAGTAGGATTATGTGTCAGATGTAAATCATAGGCCTATCACACGCCCGACAATAACGATGAGGATGCAGCAAGGCTATTCTACGTGAAAGGAGATGCTCCGAGATATGGGGGGGTTCCCCGCACTCCACCTCGTGGTGTCATACTTTCGAAGTCTTGGCATGTCGCAAAAAGAACCCCCCTATTTGTAGGTCTTATTGACCCTTACCGTCCACGATGCTCACCGCTGCCCACAATTCCCCGATTAGTCTCTCAGTTGCTTTGAGAAGAATGTCATTGTGCGACTAGACCTTTCTCTGTTATCGAGTAGATTAATTCTGTCATGTTACGGCTAGTGCTGGCATTCGTACGTACACCAATCTTGCTTACCAAGGCTCTTAATGGCCAGATGAGAATCAGCTCTGAGGAGCGTCACAACCAAGACCCAGAATTCTCCTCACTCCGCCACCAGTCACTGACTTTTGCCACGAAACAGGCCAACCGTTGACAGTCACCGTCTTGCACCGGAAGGGCAAGTCCATCTTCCCCGATGTCCCCTCGGGCGTCTTCAGCGTCGCATCTAGTGTCCAGCCAAGGATACCCTTGTCAGATAACTGTACCGTAGCCTCGAACTCGCCCATCGGTGACATATATGCGGTCCTTAAACTTTTAAGATCGCCCGGTTGCGGCCGGAATATCCACTTCTTCCATCCAACTATTTCCAACCCTACAGCCTTGAAGCTGAGAGCCTGCGTCGGCCCCGTCGACCAGCTGTGAGAGAGACTCGTGTAGGCGCTATCGTAGTTGTAGGACCGCATCGAGCGGTAAGCCAATGACCCGTTGGCGCTCATGCCCTCGACCAGAGTTGTGCCGGTCATCAGTGGACTGTTCAGCATGTAACCCCATGTTCGGCGCATCAACTTCAACGCGGTGCCGGCCTGATCCGCGGCGTAGTGTGCCAGGACTTCGACGCTCGAGATGAATGTTGAAATCGTATCCGGCAGCTCTGGAGTCACGGGACCGATGTTGTTCCAATTTCGCGTGAGGGCTTCGGAGACGGCGACGCTTTGCTCGCGGCTCGTCGTCAGGCTATAGAGAAGGGCAAGCGAATTCCCGTCCTGAGGGAACAGCCGTGCTCCCGCCGTCGTCTCATTGTCGCGGTATAGCTTTGCAGATTCGTCCCAGAGTACTGTGTTGAAGGCGGTCTTGAGTCGGGCAGCCGCTGCTGACCAGTCATTCGCTTGTTGCTCTCTCCCGTTTCTGCTGGAGGTTAGCATACAAGCATTACAAGGGAATATACTTAAGCCCAACAATATTTAGACGTACCGTTCGGTTGCGGTGTCTGCTGCCAGCGAAGAGAGAGAGGCCAGAGCGTGGTAGTTTAGGGCATTCAGAGCACTATTGTACCCGCCTCCACCGAGTCGTGCCCAGTCGTTGTCATAGACCTGTTCGGCCAAGCCAACATCGTTATCAAGCCTCTGCATGACGTATTCGACGCCGCGCGTAATGTTCTCCCAGTGGATGTCGATCCACGTCTCGTTGCCGGTGTATATCGCATAATTGAAGCACGCAACTAGCACCCACGCATGGTAGACGTCGCTCTTACTGCCCCTCCTCCAGGAACCCGTTGTTGGCCCTGAGTACGGTAGCATACCATCCGTCTCATTCTGAAAGTAAAACATGGTTTCTAGGGCATAATAGACCGATTCGAGCCCGACACTCCCCAATCCGAGGAATGCAGTCGTGCCTGCTATTCCCAGGTCGCCCGACCATACGGCGCGGTCACGTTTCGCTCCATCGAGCAGCATGGGTCCCTCGACACCCAGGGTAGCGTTATAAGCCCATCCATCCACGACCTGAGGGAGCCAGCGGCTTGTATGTGGCGGCGCGATGTTGGTCTGCGCAGTAAAGACACCGGCATACCACGCGCGGACCAGGAGTTCATCATCGTCCGTCCAAAAGTGACCCTCCCAGTCCCGGGGGTTCTGTTGTGACGGGGTGTATCCCAACTCGCAGACCACGTCTGAGATGGTAACGCTACGGAACGCATGGATTGTGACGTACTGGAACCCACCGCGGAACCTCTCCCTCGGCATGGTATATGTCTGCGATCCAGCTGCCACCGTCACGTTCAGCGCCTTGTCGTAGTCCTGTGTCGGCACTGCCTTGGTGTCATCGGAGATTGCTCTGATGAATGCTGGGGACTCCGCGAAGGCGAGTGAGAAGTGCGGCACCGGATCGTTCTCCGCTACAGATTCGGAGGTCGAGGTCGTCATAGAAAGCAGGCCGCCGACGTAGGAGAAGTCCAAGGTTATTTGTGAGCCCTGCTTCATCTGGAGTGTGTAGACACCATCGGGTGACGTGTGGATCACTGCGTCCCCTGATATGGCTTTGATGCTCCGCGGGCGGATATTCCGCGAGCTGGGACTGTTGATATATGCTTCCCATGGTTTGCTGTCATCGCTGGCCGCCGTTAGTAGGACAAAAGTGCTTAGGGCCAGCCACTGGGCCAGCTTGGTCACGAGCATATTGAATGATAACAATACGTGGCATTGAAACAGACCACATGTATACAAGGTGCAGGGTCTTGGACGAACTGAGATAGATGTATTACATCTACAACATACTTAATAGCCCCTGGAACAACCCTTACAATCACACGACATAACCTTTCGAGAACTATCAGTCGTCTTCACCTTGTGGGTTTATAGGTGATCAAGTACCCCTGATCACCTTGCGGCCGGACGATAGCGCCCGGCTCCTTTATTGTAGAGCTCTCCGCACCCCGCGTTCCTTCCCCAACAGCTCCACTCCCGGGATTATTCTTGATGTCCAAATCTGGGGAAGTCGGGGTAGGTCGAAGCGAGTTGTGGAGACAAGAGAAGATGACTAACTCCATTGGGTTCATGAAGCTGTACGAAGATACCGCTCCAAGACTTGCGTTTCCCGCGTCGTCAAAGGTTGCTTGGACAGAACACTTTGATAGCCCCCTTTTAGGCAGTCTACTACTAGTCTCGTGTTGATTATCCCTGCACTCATACTAGACGTCCAATATCGCCGCAGCAAGAGAGCAATGCAGACACGCTCATCAGTCCAGCATAGATGGCGAATGAGTTGGAGATCGAAATCGTGCGACTCCAAGATGATTCTTCTTGATCAAGGCTGGCGATGATAAATCGAAAAAGCGCGGTTCAGTCGAGATAAGACTCAATCTGCGACGAACAAATCTATGCAGCACCGCAGAGCATGGGCCATAGCACCCAGTAACTCATCCATATTGAAGGCAAATTCCTCCTAAACCTTAGGCTTTCTTCATTAGTGAGTCAGACACTGCAACCCTTGTCATAATTAATAAAAGCTTCGCTACTCAGCAGCTAACCCATCCAAGACGAGCGGCTCTAACGCTACACTCGATAAGATCATTTTGGAAATTTACAATGCTAAAATAAGATAGGCCAATCTTATTTGCCCTCGTACCACCTGAAATACTACAAGTCCTTCGGAATTGAAGTGCCGAAGTAGATAGCCGAACAATATTAACAGACTCGGATCTACTTGTTCTGCCTCCATAGCCACATTTCGAGCTCAGCATCATTCAGTTTCTCCGGATTAAACTTCTTGGAACCCTTCCACTTCACGGAGTAAACTCCGAAGCTCGAGTGACTGGAAGGGTTCAGCGACAAGGCCTTCATCTCTTTCGTCGCAGGACTATCCTCTCCTTCCATCACCACTCGGGCCTTGTAGGCCCTTTCCGCAAACCGTTCTCCTCGCGCACGGTCGCCATGCGCCACTGAGATCTGGAAAGCATCGTAATACAGTCGAGCGGCCAACGCGCTTGTAGTATGGGGATATTCCTCTTCAAAAACTCGCAATAGAGCGTAGCAATCCGCCAGACTAGCGGCCGGATCGCTCATCATGCGAGACGGGTCGCCGATTGCTTCATCCAGGGCTTGAATTTGCCTGCGGCGGTCATCGCTAGCTTTCAGCTCCGCCGGCGGAAGGGAGCAAACGACGCAGTCGCAGTCGAATCCGAAGGATTGCCGGAACTTGATCCGTCGCTCGTCGGATGGACCACCATCGCTATAGTCGATGGTGATCTCTTCACCGGGGCGAATATCCTTGATCGCGTGGATGGTCTCAAGACGCAACTCCTCATTCCAGTTGTTGTGGCAGTTCGGGAGACAGCTGTGGTTGATGCGACATATGGTAGGATACACGCCGCCGACACAAGCACCGGAACCACATGGTAGCGCGTTCGTCTTCACGATCCCGGCGAAGGGATACCTCCCCCGAAAGTTGTTGTGGAGGGCGAAGAACTGCCGCTGCTCCTCTTTCGTCAAAGACTTGAGTTTAGGCCTGACTGCCATCTCTAACATCTCAGCTGACATATTCGGGACGGTGAAAAGTGGTTTCTCGCTCAGAATCCTTGTGCCTTTTGGAATATTTGATTTGGCCACGAGACCTTGTCCCTTGCCCGGTAGTGCCACCAACTCGAATAGAGACATATTACCTGGCTTGTCAATGATCGTATTAATTGGTATCCCGAGCTCGATGAGGTATTATAATTGAATCGATCTTGAAGAAGATTACACCAGGAGGACCGGGCGAAGTTTGTAATTAATAGGATACTCGTTACAAGTAGGTCTCACCCCAAGTGCAAAAGCCACTTGGGTTTACAGGTAGATTTTAAGGAGAATATTTCCTGGCTCGAGTGGTACACTGACAAGATCTGGATAGTATATTCTTGTTTCCATTGCGTGTTGTTTGCCTTCGGGCATCAACGGCTATTCGCTTCTCAAGCGAGAGCGGGGTCCGTAGGACGCAGCGCCTGGTCGGCCTCCCGCATATGTGGCAACCCCCTTCAGCCTATAGACAGGCATCCCTACACATCCGACTACCAGGTCCCGTGATAACCCTTCAAGCTCTCGCAAGATTGCCCTACGGGGGGCTCCAGGAACCCCGTGCTGAGCTGCCAGCCGAACACGTCCTCCCACGACTGGGCGACCTCGAACGGCTCTATCAGCGCGCGGACGCTGCCGCGGACGGGGACGGGATCGTTGGGCGGCAGCGTCAGCGACGTGTTGAACAGCCGCTGGTAGTTGTCGCAAATGCTCGGGTTGGCGAAGACGGGCTGGTTCGTGATGTTCTTCAGGAACCCCAGGCCGTACGGGTCGCCCTTCATCGCGGGCGCCATTTCAAGGTCCACGAACCGGTCGAGCGCGACGTCGTGGCTCGCGGCATGGAAGTACGTGGCCCCGTCGGACGACGCGCCGCCGTCGGCGTGGGCGTAGGCGTTGCACGGCGGATCGAAGACGCCCGGGTACACCGTTATGCCGAACGCCTCGGACCCCGTGATGGCCACCTCGTTCTCGGCCGTGATGAGCATCGTCGCGGCCCATCGGAACGAACTGTAGTTGTCGCCGAGGATGTCGAGGAACGGGAACTCGAGAGCGGCGCGCTTGGGTTTCGTTAAGTTAGTTCCGTGCCGGTCTGACCTGACTATTCATATGCCTGCCCACACGGTATAGGAAAAGGGGGAAGGGGCATGGTCGGGGAAGACTTACGGAGAAGTCGTCCGGATGCACTCCAAAGGCCGGGAACTGCAGGTCGTGGTCGTGGACTCCTACGGCCATCATGGGATACATGCCCTCCGGGAAGGTGGGGAGCAGTGCTCGGTAGGCGTGCTCCATGATTCCGTATTCTCTTGGGATGAGATCCCGCGCGGTGGTCAGGGGTATGGGCACAATGAGTGTCGTCCCGTTCAGGTTCCCACTTATGAAATTCGGATAGTCCAGCGCGTGCGGGTTTGCGCTGCTTTGAGTGACACACCCATCCTGTGCCAACGAGGTGTGGAAGAGAGCGGCGATGACAAAGAATAGGAGCGCGGGCTTTGAGCCACGTGTCGGGATTAAGGAGCACAGCATTTTGGAAAAGCACCGTAAGGGGTATTTCGAATGATATCAGCTTAGTCGATTTTCGTCTGAGTAGGTTCGATAGCACGGAATGTCTTGAACAGTTGCAGCATTTTTATAGTTACTCGTCAGTTACGGACATCATATCGGCTCAACAGGATCCAGGGGGGATCCTGGACGGTGACAAATAGGCACGGCCTCGAATATGCCTCGCCTGAAGAACAGGCAGCTGCCAATAATACAGGAGCGATGCATTCATCACCATCACAGTGTATTGAATAATTCGAAACCAAGTGCACCGTTCCTGCATCTTTCGGTATGCTCGGTGATCTGAGGTCACCCCCGTAATGCTCTACTCTTAAACCGCACATCGCCATTGGGCCAGCACGAAAACTGAGTCAGCCTGGCTACCACATTGTCGGAGCCGTGCCAAATGCCGAGATGCCAGATATAGCGTGAATGTTCCCTCGGGGATATAGTCGAACTCCGGCCTTCCTCGACGGGAGGCATTAGCTAAGGCGCAGCTGATGGCAGACTTACGGCACCAACACAATGGAGGGTATCATCAGGTAGGACAGCGGCTCAGTATATTCCTATAGGAGGCGCAGTTATTCCCCGATCTAGGTGACGCCTTTTCGCGATAGTCTTGTCTAGCTGGATGTTCAAGTCTACCTAGCGCTACCCTACAAAGCCAGGTAAGAATCGTATCAGCTTCCAGCCATGTCAGGTCAGGTAATAGATGTCCGGCTGAAGGCACCTTTTTGAAATATTTGGCGATAATACGCTCAAGGGAATAGTAGCTTATAAGACAGGAAGGTGACAGGTGTGATGAACGTCTATCAGCTAGTCTGACTTGGGGTCGGCTGCAATCGGGTAGCCGTTGGATGACATGCATGGCCCCCTTCCAACAAACAGGGCTACGTCGGTAGCCTGGCGCGGCACTTATGCGAATCCTGTTGATTCGGAGGAGAATATGACATTTGGGCACGTGGCCTCTAGGATAAGCCTTAAAACGGCTTACATCCTACTACTACTGCAGTCTATTAACGGATGATGACTGTAAGGCTACTAGCTTCAACTACTGTCGTCGGATTTGCTTAATCAAATACTACCAGCCCAAGTGATTAGTGTACTCAACACTCACACTAGTATACTATACGGGTAAGTGACAAGGAGCCACCCGAGATCTTAAATCCGGGATCCCCTATGCGTATCCTTTGCGCAAAACCGTAGGAACCAATAGCCACCTGCGACATGGCGCTCCCAGCAGCACTCAGCTTCGGCTATCTAGATCTAGCCGATCCCCGACCCATCGACCCGACCCAGTCACGGGGGTGCCTCGTGGAATCGAAGTCGCGACATTCCACATGCATTTCTTGCAATACTGACTCCCATTCGTCTGCTGGCCCCAGCATATCACCTCCCAGGGCCGGGTGCCGGGTTGAAACCCCTTGTGCGAACCTACAGTGACGGCTGTCAGGGGTCAGGGCGGCACACGATTGGCGGGGTCGTGATCCTGCAGGATGCCCATGTCCATAACACATCCAGCGCATATAACGTATGTCGTATATTTGAATCGTATCGGCCGGCAACCAATCGGGTGTCGCGGTTTTATGCGCCTATGTAGGTACCATCTGTAGATGATATCCGTAGATACGGTACGGGCGCACTTTGTCAGTTTTGATGTACGCATCCAGGCATATCGGTACATTTATGCAGATCGGTACATTTCCCTACGTCGCGTGCGCATGTCCGATATATTGACGTCTTCTGCACCGCGCTACAGGCCGCTCCTAGATCCGCGCCGCGCTGACATGAGTTCTCCAGCCAGCCAGCCAGCGTGGCGCAACACCATCTATCACGTGGGGTTTTAGGGACGATGGCCACGAGGCTTACGGATACGGATTATGGCTAGGCATTCGGAGTTCTAGTCCTTGGAGTCCTGAATAAAGTGGAAAATATCGATTCTGCCTTGAGAATCTATAGAGCGGATGGCACGGCGCGTCTCCTTGGTATACATGGTGTGTACATAAGACGGACGGATTTGTGGACGCATGATGACAGGCGCTACCGTAGTATTTCCTTCTAGGCAGCTGGAGAACCAGCTTTTTTCGATGGACGTTGGACTTGCTAAGCAGCTGTCGCGGTAGGATCCGCTGACACAGATAAAAATGGCAGGATTACCTGAACCCCGACAGCCGTAGGTCACTGTAGTACAGAAATGTCGTCACTCCCGGTTCGGGATAATTCCGCTAGTGTGGCGGCGCCACCCGCTGTATTTGCAGGGGCGCCGTCGTTGTGACATAGTATACCAATATACACGCACATTCAGGTGTATTGTGCGAATTACGGCGTATGTATCTTGTAGTCACGGTGGCAACCGAAGGCTCGCCGGATAACTCCCAATGGACGGGGATACACGCATCGTGCTTGCTAGTAAAGCGATCCGACGGGATTAACCGCTCTTACCGGCATAGAAACAAGGTGATGACTACACCACTCCCCATGACGATGGAGCGCGAGCGTGTATGTGATTGTGGGTGACCTCGACTGGCGGGACCGTATCGAATCACTATAACGCACCCCCAACCAGACTAACAATCCACATAGCGATCCTGACCTTCAGCCCGACCCTCCTCTCATTGGTCGCAAAGTCATCCAGCGTCACGGGCTTAGCATATTCCTGCAGCCACATCTGCTCGTCGCCCAATCTCTTTTTCAGGTCCTCGTCCCTCGTCAGAATCAGCGCCCCTGCCTCTAGGTCATGCGAGTAGCTCCGCTTAGTGTAGTTCGAGCTCCCCACTACGGTCATAGACGGGTGTTCCTCGTCGGGGAGCGTCACCCAGAGCCCCTTGGCATGATACGTCCAGCCTCCCGGCTGACCGACGGTGCCCCTGCGCCACTCTTTGAGGCATACTGCGGCGTCCCGTTTCTGCTCGTGGATGGCGCGTAGGAAGCGTCGCGCGAGAAGCGTATACGCGTCCGGCAGAAGGCCCGATACACCCTTTGACTGGTAGAAGCCGTTGGCCTGAGGCGCCGCTGTTATCACGGTATTGTCGCGCGACGCTGTTGAGAGCAAGAGTCTTGTTAGTGATGGGGCGGGGTTGAAGTAGCCCGCAGTGAAGGTCCACGACGAGCCGGCGTACTGCGGTGCACCTAGCGTCTTCAACACGTGAGTGATGGCTGGAAGCTCGGTAGAGGTATCCGGTTTCACCAACTGCGACAGCTGGGCAAGCATATATATCCTAGTGTCTCCCGAGGAGCTGGGTCCGTCTGCTGTTGCAATTGTTTTACTCGGTGTTATGAGCTTATTGACGACCGTCGTGGCCTTTGCAACATATTGCGCGGGCTGTTCGAGAGGGGATGGCGCTACGTTAGTTGATGGCCATTGGAGCCTGAAGCCCGCAGGGTCATCGTTTGAAGGCTCTACCCGGAAGCTAAGTGACGTGACCCCCTGATATAATTCCCAGAAGTATTGCGTCACGTCCTTAGATGAAATGAGATGATACCGATCTTGGCGATTGGTAAAGTAGTCGCTTGAAAGATTTGCTCTATCCGAAGTCAGTCAAAGGTCCCGACCAGATACAGAGACTCCCCATACCCAGAGAGGATGATCTCGTCATCGATGCCATAGAGTTTCATGTGCTGCAGACCCCATCCTTCGTTGATGCGCCTTGGGATGTACTTTTTCCGTAAACCGGTCAAGTTCGGTGTATGGTACATTCGAATCTCTACGCGATCCGGGCCAAACTCGGCTACCAGAGGAGCAAGAAGCGAAGCGCAAGACGGATTGGGGGCTTCCCGGGTTCCGCGCAGAGCATCTGTTAAGATGCTTAGTTTGAGCTGGTGATTTGTTCGCAGGGCGTCTTGGAGCGTCGCAATCTCGGCGCTTCGTCAGTTTTGATATCTACCAACACACTCGTATGGACTCAATACCAGCTCTTTCTCGGATCTCCCGATGTATAAAGTCGACAGAAAGATGCGCGTCTTAGCATTCCGTATTCTGGCCTGTCAATGTCAGGGATATGCCTCCCCAAAGGGCTTGCGGGATCTTGACCTTCAGTGCTTCGTAGAAGTCGGCTGGATCCTTTATTATTTGTATCTGAGAGCCATTGATGGTGAAAGAAGGCGCGATCTTGTCTAACTCATTTATAAAAGGTGCCAGCATCGCAGCAGAGCTTGCGGGACTACCGGCCGGCGCAGAACTCGCCGGCATTGTATATCGACGGCAGGATAGCCTGCCATATCGTACACGCGAGCACGACAACGTGGGTCGCGCCTTCTGGCAGCATCTTGACGCACCTCTGGCTATCATATCAAAGAGGTGGGGCCTGTGGCGGCTACTCATCGCAAAAATACGTATCGGTATAAAAAGGTTCAATCCGGACTTTTTACCTGCCGAGCTCTGAAGCAAGCAAAAACGAAGCTCTCTCCGGCTGCCAGCTGAAGGCACATTTGACAACTGGCTGCCTATGACGTCAGCTCGGTCTAGTACTATGGTATGTAGTGGGTATCTAAGTATCTGAAAGCCGATAAATGGCCGACGAAAGCAGGTGGCCCAAGCTCGGCCTGAATCTCAACATCAATTGGACATCTTCAGCTCTGCTTCATACCATCAGAAAGCGACGGCTGCCGAAGTAATAAACCTTTAGGGCTTCGTCCGCCATGTCGACCATTACGAGAACGATCCGCAATCTGCGGAAGATAGGCGTCAAGGTACATTCATAACGCTTCAAGCTTCCGAAGTCCGTATTACCGCTGACTAACTGCGCCACAGGACTACTTCCGCCAACTGCTCGTATGTTGAACCACTCACGAGCGCCTTTGCGATCACGAACTAACCGCCGTCCCCTTTCGAACAGTACATCGGTACATCTCGACAACCTTAGACGGCGCTGTGGAGGAGGGACTGACGATGTGTAGGCGACACGAAGGCCGGTACTTTAGTCGGCACCGACCGCTTTGGCAACAAGTACTTTGAGAACAACGAGGAGCTGCCACGTGCGTTGCCCGCCATGACCCGTTACGAACATATTTGGGCTGGTCATATACTGACGTATATCAGTGCGGACGAGATGGGTGGACTACAAGATGCACGACTTTGACCCGTACGTGGCAGAGCCATAAGAAAGAGTGGGAGGATATTCGCTGACTCGTTACTCAGAGCGCAAGTAGAGCCCGGCTGGCACGCCTGGATCTCTTACATGGTTGACAAGGCCCCGAGCGAGGACCCTGTAATCAGATACCAGCGACGGCCGTGGGAGGACAGGGATGCCAAGACCATCCCCAACTATACTCTGACGAGGGGAGCGTATAAGCCATACTGCACGTACGTGGCGACGTTCGGGATGACTTGTTGCTTACTGCTAACTTATATCCTAGTGTCAAGTCCAAGACTGCCACGTGGGAGCCTTATGCTGTTGAGAGAAAGTAAAGAGCTAGACGAGTAGCCGAGACCTGTACATATCCATATCAATCAACGACTCTCAAGATAAAAGATGAGATCTGAGAGCCTTGTTCGCCTAACTTGCTCGTACTTGTCGCCTCTTACTCCTTTTGAGCGTTATTGTACGACTCGCACGGACGCTTAAGGCCCACACTGATTCATAAGCCAGTGACAACCGTTTTTCAAGTGGAAATTACACGTATCAACCACAGTTGAAACTGATTCTGGTCGTCGACGTGGACTGGACTTGACTCAGACAAGGGCAACAACCGAGACGCCGCATCAGCCTAAGATAGGTGCTACAGCACTAGGTGATATGGGCTAAGCAGATTTCTCAGTCGAGAACAACGCGACTGAACTAGATTATGTTTCATCTACCAGGATAGCTCCGAGGGGAATATAAGGGGGTGCGTCATTTGCGCATTGGTTATGTATGTATGTCCTTGGATGCTACAATCTAGCTTCTCTGCGCACCCGCTTCTCGCCTCCCTTTCTCACTTCTCCCATACACTTCCCCGCAGAAGCGAACTCAATCGTGCTGTCAGACCGGTCCACCGTCCGGCACGCCCGGCTAACATTCAACACCCCTCAAAGGGCCCGCTTCGGTCCCTCCTGATCCACTCCCCACGCTTTTTGCGGCCTGCTCCCACTCGGGCCGCTCCTCCTCCGTGTCCACGTGGGGGAAGCTCCACGATGCGATGTTCTGTCTTCAAGTTATCGCAAGGATTCGGGCCCCATCCCCGACGCCTTGATGTCCTAGCCCGTCCCCGCTCATTGACCGTTCTTCGGCCTTTAGACTGGAAGCTGGCAGGTAGCCCTACAAGCGCCAAATTGCCATCCCCGTCCCCGACGACACCCCCTTGACATTAATGCGCCCATGATACCGATGGTAGGCCGTACTGTCTACCATGGAACGCCTCTTCGCACGAGTGATCCAATATGCATATTAGAGCAACTAGGTCCAAGCCTCATCGGGTATACGAGTGACCAATATTGCTCGGCATACAGCCTTGGCCGTTAGTAGGAGTTGTTGGTTGTATGATAGTCTTCTTAGAGGGGTCCAATCACGTCAAACTACGTCTGTTAATAGGCTTCTCGAAGCCATGGATTGTGAAAGGTCGACATGCTTCGGCTTGGTGACCAACTTCGCGATATCCCCTGTCACTAATCAGAGTGTTTAAGCGTTTTCGCCTGAACGACTAGCATTCGATGGGTACAGATGGTAACCTTGGCATGGCTTCGCCTGCCCTTCCGTCTCAGCCATGCATGCCCTGCCTGTAAAGGGTGAATCTACTGCCATGGAGCGTGATCCAGCTTCTTGTGTCACTCGTATCAGCAAGTACACCAGCAAGGTACCGTCATAAGAGCTCTACACGGCCCGAGCTTAGAAATTACCTAGTATCGTGTTGGTTCATGGCAGGCTATAGGTGTATTTGTCCCATTTCACAGGCCACCTTTTCTATGCCCTGGAGGCTCCCACTGTAACGAACCCAGCTATTCAGGGGTGCAACTGTACAATTGCTTGAGTATATAAAGAGCCTTGACGGCCTGCTTTACGATCCTGTGTCTTTTCAATCGATCATCCCCTACTGAGTCCAAAACCAATCTACTATGAACTACTCCACTGCTGCGGATGCCTCGTCTGCTGCGAGTACTAAGCCTTCCGGGACCACTCATGCCCAGGTCACCATTGTCGTCGCTGGACCTGGCGGCACTAGCATCCTTGAACGCCTCCGCACGTCCACCGGATCTCCTCGGCCCAGGCGCGCGGCTTACGGTCCATGTCGTCGATCCGTCTCCGCCAGGGCCCGGCTGTGTCTGGCGCACCGCGCAGTCACCGCAGCTGCTGATAAACACAGTGACATCCCGGGCCTACGCTACCACCCCTCTGGCGACGAGCCCCGCCTGTATGCCGGACCCTGCCGCGGCATCCTGTCCCATGCCCACGTCGGCAACTCGAAAGGCCCATACGACCGTCACACCCCACTTGTCCTCACAGACGAGGTAATCGCCAACTTCTACAGCGCGCCAACTCTAGGGACGCGCCGAACTTCCTGGGCGAGATACGACCGCTCTTCGCGAAGGAAGTGGAGACGGTCTACTACAAGGGTGTACTGGGGCGACATGGGTCGGGGCGCCCCGAATTTTGGGACTGGTGCCTCGCCGCCCTACGGAACGGCCCTCAAGAGGCCCAGGTCCTTGACGAATTCGGCTTCGCAAAGGCCAACCGCTGGCGTTGAGACCACATCTCGCGCCCATATTGCGGGCGCGCCTTCACCGCGGCCGGCGACTGACGGGACTGGCTGCTTGGCTATCCACGCGAAGATGCCGAGCAGGCCACGCTCGAGAACGTCGAGGGCCCCCTGAAGAACGCCCCGGACGTGATGCGCGGCTTACGCAACGAGCTGCGGCTGATTGTGGACCACGACGGGCTACCGGGTGTCTCGCGCCGGAATCACCTGGACCGCTGGTACACGCCACTCACGCTTCCCGTCCATCTGCCCGCCATTGCAGCGCATCGTGCAGCTGATGGAGCTGAGGGAAGCGGGCATATTAGCGTCATCGGCCCCCGGCTGGGGGTGTGGGCTGAGGGCAGGGCATCGCTTCCACAGTCCCCGGGGCGCCGGATTCGACGGTGCGTGTGGCCACCCTTGTAGAAGCGCGTTTGCCGGAACCAAATTTAAGGAACACCACTAACGAGGCCCTCACTCACCTGCTGACGAGGGGCCAGTGCCGCCCCACGCTACCGATGGTTATGCAACAGGGCCCATAGATATAATGCTCAGCTTGTATCTCCTAGTAGACTGTCATGGTCGCGCGCATGCGAGGCGGTTCGCAGTTGGCGTCCCCACGGAGGGCATGTACTGGGTGGCCGCAATAAGTTACCCAGGACTTCCCCTGATCTCCAGCTCCCCCCTTTCTCCGGTCTTCGGGCACCCATCCATTTTCCCCTTTATGTGCTGTATCCAATCTCTAGCACATGATTCATCTTTAAACTTGACGTTATGCTACACCTTAACTTTCAACACAAAACCCGTTTTCGCAATTCTTGCAGCCAATGCCATGACTCCTCCGAGGAAGATTGAGGAAGCGGCGAACATCTGAGCGCCCAGATAGTCCCCCTCCTGGCTTTGTATCAGTGCACCACAAATAGCGGGACCAGTCAGGTTTGCGAAGCTGACAAAGCATAAAATCATTCCAACACGTGTGCCAGTCCTATTGGGTTCGGGTGTCATCGTTGTCGCTGCTGCTGGTAAGAGAGCTTGTAGGGCTGCTGCAAGCAGGCCGTATATCACCGTGAAAGCCAAGAGGCCGGCACGAGAACTGACCGCCGCCCAACAATACACAAGTAAGCTTGCGGCGAGGCTGGCTGTGGCTACACTGTTGAGTAATCCGACCCACCTGTCGGCGATGATGTTCGGGATGATGCGTCCAAAGATACCGACGCCATTGAGGATCACGAGTAGAAAGATGGATTCTGTGACGCCAAGTCGGTCGTGTGCATAGGTGCCCAAGTAGAAAAACGCGAAGTAAAGACCCCAGAAGTTCAGGAACATGCTCAGTGAAAAGAATACGAAGGGTAGTTCTGTGAAGGCGGAGCCATCTATCCATGGCCCGGTTTTCCGGGGTGGCAGCCGCGGCCTGAGCCACACCAGACAAGGTAGATAGGTGGCAAGCATGACGAAGCCCATGATGCGCAAAGTCCAGGGGAAGCCAATATCCCTGTGGAAGATCAACTGGTCGACAATAATCGGATACACAAGGCCACCTATAGCGGCCCCGGCAGCAGCAACTCCCACGCTAAAGGCTCGGTTTCTCTTGAAGTATTGGGACATAACAGCCAGAGCAGAGCAAAACGTGAAACCGTTACCGATACCGAGACAAATTGCTTGTGCAAGAAAGATCTGACAGTACCCTTTCGCCAAAGACGTCATGAACAAACCGAGCACCTGAAGAAACACTCCGCAACAGAATGTAACGCGAAAGTGACCGGCGTCCGTCATACGGCCTGCACCAACGCCGACAAAGAAGAGGAAGAAGACTTGGACACTTCCAATCCAGGAGATGGAAGCCGCAGACTGGTCAAGAATCTGTAGATAGTATTGTTGGAAGACTCCAAAACCATTTGCGACGCCCCAGGTATTAAAAAAGACGATATGCATACAGAGAGCTTGCGTCCAGGCTAGGTAACCCCCGTCAGGGGGTTCGGCGTCTTCCTGTCTCCGACCAGGACGTTCCAAGTCGTCTGCCAGAATTTCATCATCCCATCTCTTCTGAGTTAAGTACATGTTCGACACGAGTTTGTAAACGTAGGATATTTGTGACTCAAGTGCTGCTTAGTGGCCGGTAAGTTGAGACCAATTAGCGGACGTCGACGGAATGGTGACTTAATATTTGAGCTGGAGGATATATTCCATATACCGGCAAATGGTAAGATAAAGGTGACGAAATTTCTGGGGAAGGACGGCAATAAGTATACGGAGTAAGAAAACGCTTTACTGGTGCCGCCATCTGACTACGTGATAAAAAAATTGCTATACCAGGAGCTGGATAAATATTAAAATAGGAGGTTGAGTATAATATAGGAGACCGCCCAAAAAACCGCTGGAGGTGCAGTCGATTGCGGTTCCCCTTTACTCCCCCTTTATTCGATTTCCCCGACATACCCGATGTTCCCGCATTTCCCGCCTTTCCCGCTTTCCCCGCTTTTCCCACTGTTACCCCTACTTCCCGCTTTAGCCATCCGTACCGCTATATCCGCTCTCTCACTTCGTTTTCACCTTTTCTGCTCCGTTTTCAAACAGACTCTCTAATACCCCAGTCCCTCTCGTTCTGGTTCGGGGAGTGACATTGCGTCATACTTATTCGCCTGTTCGAAAGATCCTTACTGTACACTATCGTGGACATTTTGAAGACCTGAGTATTCCATGTGGGTCCATCGAAATCGCTCTATGACTTAGACTCGAAGTCATTGCCGGATCCCGGCTGTGGTAGGCTGCGACTGACATGTCAGACGCTTCGCCTGTCTCAATGTCCGCCTTGATGGGTCGTAAACGTGCAAGGCTCGCATGTAAGACATGCCGAGAACTCAAACGCAAGTGTGATGGTCATCAGCCCTGTGGAACCTGTGTTCGATTTGAATATGACTGCATCTACCGTGGAGCCTCTAGCAGCAGGCAAAAAGCAAGAGAAGACCCCCGGCGGCAGGGCTTCTTGCCATCAACATCACTCAGCGCTTCACCCTCACGCAGGGAAACCCTGCCGCCAGCACCTCCATCGCACAATGAAACTCGCTCCTTAGAGGCAAATTCCGGAGCCACCTTCCTTAGAAGGCTGGCCCTTAGACTAGATCCCAAGTCTGCGCCTCGACTCCATACTTTTGCTTGGAATGCCTTTCTCGGAGCCCGGAAGGTCGGGTATATTCCGACCTCATCGCCCATCACAGGTTTATTGTCTCTGTCGACTATGCAAAGGCTAGCGCTTGTTTATTTCCAGAAGGTGGATCCGACTTATGGCTTCATCGACCGTCAAGATATCGAACGACACATCGAGCGTAGGTGGGCGGGCTCGAACGCTGAACCGATGCAAGACGCTGTATTCTGCGGTATAGCAGCTCTTGGGTGTCTGTTCTCTCATGTTCAGCCGATTAAGGTAGAGCTCGATCTTGCAGAGTCAGCAAGGCTTATCCTGGAGCATGCAATATCTGACATTCCAACTACTACCAGCATCACGGCCTGGGTCCTTCGAGTAGTGTACTTGAGGATTGCCGACACTCATCATACGGCGTGGATGGCAAGCTGCACCCTGATGCATATGGTTGAGGCCGCTGGGTTGCACCGCGAACCATCCAGTGACTCGGTTCTTCCGACCCCTCAGGGGATAGATCTGGAACTTCGAAGAAGGCTTGCAACTGTCTCGCAACATCTCAATATCTGGACGTCTTTTGACATAGGCCGCTCGAGGGTTACGCTCTGCAATGCTACGGTCGCCATGCCTTCAAAGCGCCCAGGGGACCAAACTGTCGAGTTGATGGAACTTCTGCCATATTCAGCAGAACTCGATCCCCAAAAGTCACCTAGCGTCTCACAGCTGGAAGCTGCCCTTCTCGCAGTCATGAACCGCGTTCACTCCAGGCCTCCCTCAGTCCTCGCTCAGTGTAACCTGGCGCTTTGCCTATGCCGAAGGTTACAGTCCATGGGCGCTTCGTTCGCAGGGAAGGTCCTCGAACAAATGCATGCACTGTGCTCGAAAGGGATCCAATCCGCTCAGGCTACCCTTGATGACCATGCGCCATGGCATCACATGGCTAATGTACCTTTTCAGATCGTATGCCTGTTACTTGCTATAGACAATCATTCATCCACGCCTTGCCTTAAAGATGCAATACTCTGTCTCAGCAATGTGGCCCAAGTCTATAATACTGGCGCGATCCTAGAAGCACTTAGAACGGCTTCTTTACTGATCGCTTTACACATAAGATGGAAGGAAAAGTGTACATCAGCTCTGCGCGATATTTTAGCTATGTTACCAGACACGCACTCTGAAGACAGGGAAACCGGCCCGGTGTTCGAGCTCTCAGATGACGCCCAGTGGCTGAATAGCTTATCCGATGACCTTTTATCTCTGCCATGTTTGGATATTGATGAATTCATAGTACCGACGTTCCTTAGGGATGAGCATAGCAATAGTCTCTGATATTTGGACTTATGAATCTTGATGCCCCTCGAAGGATGCACTTTCTTTTTGCGACAAGCTATTGAACTCTTTAGCTGCAAGCAAGAAGAGCGCGTAAAATCCTCTTGTAATTATAGATTGATGCCGTTCTCACGTCAAAGTGGCATAAGCTCGTAAGAATTGCCACAACGTCCCTCATAATCTTGAGTGTGCTCGCAAACTTAACAATGGGATAGATGCCCGAAGAGATGGTTGGTGATGAGGCATTTGTCATTTGAAGTTGCAAATGTACATTTCAGGCGCTCGATGGCGGCGCCACGGCAGTTCCAAGAGTTGCTTCGCTCTAGGTCTATCGGCTTATCAAAAGGGTCCGTCTAATCGCAGTCAAGAAGCGTGTTGTAGCCATCTTAAGCCGCCCTGAACCTATCATCTTGTTTTCAGTGAGTGCTGGGTGGGAGCAAGGGAAGTTTTCTCGAATAGACCCGAGAAAGCTATGTCTGGATTATTATGTTACATAGTGAAATCATGAACCAACCCTGGTGGTATGCTATGCCTAGCCGATTGTCCCTCTACCACTTTCCGTGACTGTACATGTCCCCTAAGCCTCGAAGAATATCTCTGGCTTCAGTCCGTATCTCCTCGACCAAGACACCGGCATCTTTGACGCTGTGCACCAAGCCCACCGCAGCTCCAGCGTAAGTAGCTAGCCTACCCTCTGGGCCCCATCCCTTATCACCAGAGCGCTCGGCTTCATCATGCAGTCGCTTCAACTCGTCAAATTCCATCCCAGCCTGGTAGTCATGCCAGCTCCGGTTGATTATGCCTCGGGGACTGTATTGTTCCGGCCAACCCGTCGTGCCCCGCAGTTGATTATATAGCATCGTCCTAGTCGTGCAATGAGCGCCGTCCCTAGCACGCACAACCTCATCTTGGTACCCCTTCTTTATGCGTGCCTCCGTAGACGCCAAAAAGCGTGTACCCATGGCGACGCCAGAGGCTCCTAGGGCCGAGGCCGCTGCAACACCTCTCCCATCTGCGATGCCGCCGGCGGCTACCAGTGGCATCCCGGACTCGCGGACAGCATCTTGGACTTCGGGGAATAAGCTCATGATACCTAGTCCGTCTTTCCGTCCGTGACCGCCTGCTTCAGCGCCTTGCACCACCAGCACCTCCGGGCGAGCGCTGCTTTGGACGCACTCTACGGCTTCGGCGACAGTTCCAATCTGTACCCAGATTTGAATTCCGGGTGAAGCCTGATGCAGGCGTGTTGTCCACTCGTCGAGCTCCGGTTGTCCCTTGCTAGGCGCAAACAGCCAAGCCGCGCAGGGTCTATGCTGGCCGACTGCACGTACCGCGACCTCAATATCACCGTTCCACAACTGGAAACCGACGCCAATTGGCAACGTTCCGTCGAATGAATGGCTAATCACTGCGTTGTTTACTGAAGTTTGGCCGAGGAGCTCTCGGGCTGTAGCTAGATCTGTATCCGTATCCTCCGGTTTCGCGCCTGGGCCAATGAATCCCAAACCCCCAGCTCTGGAGACTGCGAGCGCAAGGTGAGGGCCGGACATTACTCTCATTGGCGCAGAGATGATGAATGGCGGTTTCATCCATGGAAAGCTCATTCGGATGCGTTCCAGGCCCGGGCCGAGTGATTGCCGTATAGCGCTCATCTGTCGTTATTTAGCGATCATGTCCTCAAGCATCACTCCAAATACTAACCATGTGCTCCCTGATATGACTGCGTGTATCACGTCTAATTATGTTGTACCTTCTGCTTTAAGTTCTGCTCCATAGTCCAGCAGCAGCTACGATATAGTATGTTGCCGGTGAAGGATGCATCGATTGCATGCGATTCCATTAGTTTGCCTATTGCCCTTCGTCGGATATGGCCACAGTTTACTTACGTAATCGGCAGATCACCCTTGCATTCCCCCCGCCAAGGATATTTATTGCACGACAGGCGCCACGGTGCCACCCACCATGCCAACCTTTCTGACAAACTCCAACAACACGGAATACACTGGCCTGGGCTCCTGCGGCGAATAGAGTCATTTGGTGTCCTATTCGACGGAAGCCCTCGTTGCCTCTATTACCAAAGACTGTTAAACTCCCAACATTGTCACTTCGTGAATCCCCAACTTCTCCTGCAGCGTATTATGATTCCAGCGGCCTGCTAATTTGACGATGTATCCATTGGGCTCAAAATATCATTAACCTCTGCTTATAAAAGATAGTTTGAAGACCCGCCATATTGTGGACTAGCCTTGGGGCCTTGGAGACCACACAACTATATATATCCACAGAAGGTGTGGGTCGTCTTACCCCTATTCTAACCCTTATTCTAACCCCTATTCTCATCCCTATTCCAGCACCTACTTTCCGGAAATGTTCACAATCAGTGCCCGGAACAGCAGTGCCATTGTTTAAATAGTTGCCACGAGTCATATAATTATTGAAAATCCAATATGTTTACCACTAACACTCTGTAGGACGCGGCGACAGTTATCATTAGAGCTGGAGCGTTTATGTGCATGTACCCCAGAATAAGGGGTCGCCTCGGGACCTAGAGTTACTATTTAGGATAGAGACCTTACCTCCCCACTGTTATGAATACAATTCGTCTTGATATCAGCATTTGCATTGCCACCGCGTAACGGATAAATTTAAGGAAACCTTGAAGACAATATTGTTAGCCTTCAGAGCTCATGATGTAAAGATTCAAGTGGCCAGATAGCCAACACATCTATTGGCGTAGGTAGCAATTAAGAATCTACTTAAGTAAAGGTAGCGTCATAAATTCAGCCTCGTGTTTAGTGTCGGCTCACTCCTCCGCCTCACCCCCCTTTAATGAACGAAACCTTGCCATAGCAAGAACCAAAACTCCAACACTCCCTCCCAGGAGCGAAATCGTTCTCCCCAAGTAAAAGCCGACTCGAGAAGTCGATCCTATCCTTCCCGGCACTTGGCAGCCTAGCTCTTCCTAGGAGACGACTCAAAGCGAGAGAATAAAAAGTGCATCAAACCGACATTGGGCCATCTATAGCCGGAGTGCACACGCCCCTACGATAGCAGCCATTGCACCCTCCGTAAGCACTATGACTCTCACTTAGAAGAAACCCCCTTGGACGACTTTCCCTTGGATGACTTTCCCTTGGACGACTCTCCCTTGGACGACTCTCCCTTGGAAGACTCTCCCTTTGTCTGTTTCGGTCTCGGCGTGACGATCAACGTGTGGTCCTGATAGGCCTTGATCCTCCTGCGCTCGAAGTCGATGGCCAGAAGCGCATCCATCATCTTCCGGTGCGCCGCCGCAAGAGCGAACTCGATCTCGCTCGGCCTTGCGCCCGGCTTGCGGTTCTCCTTGAACTCATCCATTTGGCGCTGGATTTGGTCGCGCCACGCCGGCCATTCCGTGAGGACCTCACCTCTTTTATGCATGACCATCTCCTCGGACGCGTTGATGAGCCACTGCGCGGCGATCCAGAGCACGTCGAAGTGGGCCTTGGTCCGCTCCGGGTTGTCGAAGTACAGCTTGACGGCGGGATACGCGGCCGCGACCTTGGTGGACTTGGTCAGCAGTCTGTCCTTGCTGTCCAGCCTTAGTAGAACCGTGTGGAAGAATCTGTAGCCCTTCATCATCCCCTTGGTGAATACGGGCCCGGCAAAAGGATCTAGGCTGCCGTCTACTGGGAGTTAGCTTGCACGCTCCGAGCTCGCTTAGTAGAGGTGATAGACCCACCCCGGCAGACTTCCGTGATGCAGTCATTCAGTGTAACCACATCCGCAAAAGGCACCGTCTTCAGACTTTCCTCCTTGTTCACTGGATCTCTCTCGATGATCTGGAACTTGTCCGTGACGCACATACGAATGAGCTCATATGCCGAGCCGACGATGTTCTCCGCCTTCTTACGAGATTCTTGGATGTCCTTGCTGACCTCGTAGATCATCAGCTTCAGGACCGCGGTCACCAACCGGTCCGCTATGCACAGGTGCGTCAGCCAGGCCCCTAGACATCAGCAACACGGCAGAAAACCCACTCTGGAAATTTGGGTTGATATGTTTGGTGGCTTTGGTGCGTTCGCAGATCTCAGTCGCGAGGAGGAATAAATCAGCTCGCTTTGGGACTCCTACGCCCCGCATGTTATTCAAAATCGGGGCTTTCAACTTGTCGTAAACCGCCTCCTTCTCGTCGGCCGGGAGCGCAGAGGCACACTACGGAGGGTTAGTGTTGGCCTTCTAGAACGGGCTAGGGGTAAGAGGTCAAGGACGTTCACGGAAGGCCCAAACTAGGACCCTGATAGAAATACCGATAGGGGCCTAATCTGTGGAGGGACACTAACGACGCAGTCGATATCAATCTCAACCCGGGGATCAAGGATTGTATTGAGGATAGAAGGAGGTAGAACGTCTCGAGATATCAGATGTCCCTCTTCGTTAAACATGTCGGGTGTAATCATCTTGGGCGAACGTCGTGAGAAGAGTGTCACCTAGACGGCTGGCGCAATGGAGAAAGGCGAAATGGTAAAATTCGGGGAAATAGCAGGTTCCTGATACTTCAGAGATTGGCCTGTGAGAGAGTCGAGGGAGAGCTGGGGACATACATCGAGGGAGAGGCACCAGAAACTTATACATAATTGCAAGGCGCACAAATCGAAGCGAATCACTTGGGCTAACCTGTCCTGTAACTGAGTGTACGCTACTGAGATCCACGGGAGAAGAGGAGGGAGATCATCCGAAAATAGGAGCAGAGCAAACACGGGAACCGGCGCCTGATAGGTACAAAGTTATCACCGCCCACCAGGAGTGATGGAGAGGAACCATCGTTTGCCTACATCGAACAACCTAATGCCAGAGATAAACTATGATGAACGGTCCATGGGTCGAGTCCAGCCGGTTCATCTGGAATTTGGAGAATCGACAACCCGGTTTAGGCGTAGAACCTGCCGCCGCAGACATCGCCGTCTTGTCGCAAACATGGATATCCGATGTGAGTAAAATGGTACACGGGTTATAGTCTCATCGAGTCCCCTGATTTGTTCATGTAAGCCTTGTTAATTCTGGGTCATTCTATTTATTTGCTTGGGGGTGACAAGACGTTAGTTGGAACAATTCTTTAGCGGGTCCCAGGCCGAAAACGGAAACTAAGCGTACTATAGCCGGCTAGAAAGCCCACTAAAGGTTTCCCTGCGGAAGCTGATTGGACTAATGTGGCGAATGAAAAGGGAGTGCTATACCCCTTCAGAACAATTGTTGCAGCTAACGCCTTGTCGCCCCCAAGCAAATACATTACATAATAAAAACCCGCCTTAGATAGCCCAGGTCGAGTAATATTACAGCCCTTTGCAGAAACTCGTCTATTATATACACGAAATCAACCTCGAGGACCACATACCTCGGAGGTTACATACAACAACTCATCATCGTCGTCATCATCATGCTCTCGCTCCCTTCCTTCACTCATTACACCTTTACACATCGTCTAATCAATGCTTGCCGCACGAACCGCCGGACCGGTCGTTAGGATGCCCGAGACCCAGGCATGACGCGATCTTGTAGAAGACATCGACGTTGTTGTAGACGCCGCCGAAGGTCTCTTGGCACGGTCCTTGCGCGAAGACGGGGACGTCGGTCAGGGAGTGGACGCCCACGGGCTCGCTCGTTGGCAGGGTGCCGTTGACGATAAACCCGTCGGGCGACTCCTCGGGGTTAGCGAAGTAGTCGTCTTCCTCGAACCCGGGCATGGCCGAGGTGGGCTCGCGCGGGCCGCGGCGGCGCACGCGATAGTCCTCGCGGACGTCGGGGTGCGCGCCGAAGCCGCTGGCGATGGTGTAGCGGGGGTCCCAGTTGACGGGGAAGTTTGGGCCCGTGCCATACGACACGCCGCCCGCCTCCTCCGTGTACTGCGAGAGCCCGGACTGCTCGTAGATGCCGACGGCCCTTCGCTTCTGCCGGTCCCCCTTCGCCTCCGCCAGGTACTTGGTGTCGGCGTTGCCGAAGACGTCGAAGCCGTGCCCGTGGTCCGCAGTGACGAGCACGAGGGTACTGTCGAGCTCGCCGATAGCCTCGAGGTGAGCGATGGTGGCGCGCACCGTGTCGTCGAGTTCCAGCAGGTCGCCGAGGGCGCGGTCGTAGTCGAGCGTGTGCATCTGCTTGTCGATCGAGGCCGCCTCGGACATGAGAAAGAAGCCGTCGTCGCCGCCGCGCTCGTGCAGGATGTCGACGGCCTTAAGGGTCATCTCCTTGAGGCCGGGCAGGTCGAGCGCGGGGTCCTCGGATCCCGTGGGGCTGTTCTCGAAGCTCTCGAGGTTCTCGGTGAAGATGTTGCGGTCCAGCCACACGGGGAAGTGCGACTGGCAGAAGATACCCAGGGCTTTGCTGCTGTTGCCGAGCTCGAGCAGAGACGTCTTGTTCAGGCTGATTTCGTAGCCGGCATCGGCGAACTTGGCGTAGTAGTCCTCGCCGTTGTAGCTTTCGGAACCCGGAACAAATTGCTCGGCACCGCCACCAAACCAGACGTCGGGGCCGCCCTGGTTAGTCCAGCTATAGTTGGAAAGGCCATTCAGGGACATGTCCACAAGCGCGCCGTAGTCATACCGCGACCGTGAGTGGCCAGAAAGGGCGATAGGAGTAGCATCGGCGATAGCAGCAGTCGAGACTGCGCCCCAAGCGGAGTCCCAGACGCGAACCAACAGCTCAACAATCGTTTCCACCTTGGGGTCATCGAAATGGTCCGGCGAGGAGTCAGCATAAACGCCCATGGCGTTTACACTGCTCTTGTGCCCAGTGTACAAAGCGGAAGCGGAGTTGGCACTATCAGTGATGAAGCTGTCAATCGAGTGAGTCTGCGCGAGGTTGTTAGTTCAGTATATGACATCAACGCTATGTGGACGGGATTTAAAAGCTAACCATCTGATGACCCAGGACCGGGAACTGGTCCATCTGCAGCAGACTCTGGTATTTGCCGTTGATGCTCTTGTGGGCAAGAAGACGGGCCGCAGTGATCATGTTGGTGGTCATACCGTCGCCTACGGGTTACACAGTTAACAACCATCGCGGGTAAGCTCGACCTCGGGGGAATACGCACCAATGAACAGGATGACGTTCTTCGCCTTCTTCTTCATAGCAAGAGGTCGTACGACCCAATTCGCGGTGGTCGTCTGGTCGCCGTAGTAGTTGAGCGTAACTTCATAGTTACCGGGCTCATATATGGCCAGCTTGCGGTAGATTTTGGACGCGACGTTGACCACCGACGGGGTGTCGGCATCCTGGGCGAAGAGGTCTTCGTACCACGAGAAGTCCCACTTCTCGAGCTCAGGCTCCGAGACGTCGAAGAACTCAGTGATGCTCTTGGCCTTCCCGCCTTCCTTCCTGATCGTCACGGAGAATTCCTCGTCGGGGACGCCGTCGTTGAAAGCTTCCGAGCCGTTGACCGGCGCGTGGACCTCGAGACGGAGGTCGAACAGCTGGCCGGGCAGGAAGTCAGACTGGTCTGGCGGCAGGACGCATCCCAGGGTCGGACATGATCCCAGCCGCCGGAAGGTCTGAGCAGAAGCGAGGGACAGTAGAGCGGCCGTAGCGGTAAGGGTGTTTGCCTTGCCGATCATCCTGGCTAGGCGACGAGGAATTGGCTAACAAGTGCGTCTCAATTCCGCGAAGTCGTCGAGTAAGAGCCCTAGGTAAGAAGGGATGGACCTCGAGAGCTCCAGGATCATGAGAGCTGGATGTCCAGCTCATTAAATAGAACAGGTCAAGCCTGTCATTACAGTGGAACATCACGCATCTCACCCCTGCACCATGCCATTGAAGCTGCAAGTGGAAGACAGGCCCCGTCCAATTAGCTGCGTGCTTATCTAGCCGCAGTTCCTCGGTCAAATCAATTGGATCAGCTTCCGTATGACTCGTTTCATTGGCCATGGACACGATGGCAAATGAACGACGGACTAACATATCGATTAAGTTAGTGAAGCTAGCAATAATTCCCAGGAACAGGCTGCAGAATTAGGGGACTCGCTGGGAGCACGTGCTGACTAGAGTTCCCGTTCAACCGGGAATAGAATAGGGCGACTGGGTCTATTTGCTTGAGACGGAGGATCCCGTAGGCTGGGAGCCAGCGAGCTCCGGCGAAGGCGATCCCGGTGTCCTATGCAACTCGTTGATTAAGGGTGATACCTCCGGTAATCTGCATCAGATTTACATCATGAAGCTTTCCTCTTCCGCTCGACATAGTTCAGCTGAATGCGGGTTTAACAAGCTACAAATGAGCTGTGAGGCCGGCATGCTTGGCACCGCAAAGACTTGATTCGAATACTACATCATTCATCTTTATTGCCCCTTGGGACGAAGGTCGTTCAATCTACAAGCCTGCAACGCCCACGGGAATTCTTGGCACAGTTGCGGGGACCACGGGATGGAGCTTGGTCGAAAACGTGGGCGGATTCGGGGATGTTGATTGGTTGATTTTCCATTAAAGCCGAACTAACTAGCTGCCTGAACGGGGATAGCTTCAATTGATGGTTGATAGTGTTATTGCTTTGTACGCAGTACGCAGCTTGACGTGCAATACACGAGTCCGGGGTAGGTACGCTCCGCTTTGTGGCGCGAAGCGACCGGAATTTGTACGGGTCTCGCAGAGTAGATGTGCCAATAGGAGTAGGACTTCAGAGAAGGACCTCTCCAAACGCGCAGGCCCCTAGAGTGAGGAGTTCGAGTTGCCGTGCTTCCATAGCTACTCAAGCCATGCCGGCAGGTTTTCCGTTGAAGCCACAATGAACGCTAGCTCGACGCTGCCTGCGACGTAAGCAGTTTCGCCGCCATCTCCGACTGATCCGTCCCATTGAGATCTGATAAGGAAGACCGGAAGCCGCACTTATATAGCGTACGGGTTCCAGCTACATTGGCGTCATCGATAGGGTGAGACTCGAATTGCGCTTCGTCCTGGTCCATTGATGCAATGAGATCTCGCACGTGGGCAGGCGCTCCATGGAGGTCTGGGCCGCGTTCGACACTCATATGCTTCCGACGTCGATCCGAAGGTATGCGGATGACACCGGAAAAGCTCACTCGTTTACTTCGGCGAAGCCTTTCCTATGTAACTCCCGGGAGCTGACTTCAGGGACAACCGGGGTCTCAGTCCCCTCGGCGGCAGCTCCCGTCACTGCGAGTCCCGCCATTTCGGCAGCGATTGTCGGGTCTCCTGTCCCGTCGGAATCGTACTTTTCCCAGGCGGGCCGATTGATTTTAGGTTGTCCGCCCTCGGCTTTAAAGTGGTACCCTCGAGCCCGAGGTCTCTCCCCCGTGCCTTTCGGCAGTTCGGAATCGTAAACCCTGAAAAACGACTCAACGTTCTCTTCGAAGGTTGAGGGCTCCGCTGCTATGGTCGAGCGAATCCCAGCAAAGAACTCGCTGACGACGTAGTGGTTATGGATCTGCAATAAAGTCCAACCGAGCATTTCTTTGGCGTTCAGTAGATGTTGAAGATAGGCACGGTGGTGTTTGGTGCAGGCATAACAGCCACAGCCGTCCTTCAGGGGCAGCAGAGATACTTGATGGTCCTGGGACCACATGTCAATGCCAAGCGGGAGCACTTTCTTTGTCTCACCTGAAGACGGCGGAGGAAAGGAGAAGGTGAGAGCAACTCCAGCGTCCGAAATGGTATTAACAAACGGTACCGTGAATATATCGACACCTAGCCGCACCTGCCTCAGAATTTCTTGTGGCGTAACAAGGAAATCCAAGGACAGACGTGGAAGAGACTGCAAAGCACTGTAGTCCACCAAATCAGGGAGGATGTCCGTGTCATAAACGGCTAAGCCTGATAAGCCGCTGATGTGATCCTCTGCCAGGCGGTTGAGGTAGTCCCATTGCATAGGATAGGGGACCGGAAGGAGAGGCGCGAAGACATGGGTATCCGACGGCTTGCCACTCTCGTCTGCATTGAAGGCCTTGAAGAATTGAGCCAGCCATTCCTCGGTCCTCTCCACCATGCGAAGCTGTCTCTTAGCGTTTGGGATCTTCTGTTTAGTTTCTCCGTATCCAAAAGTGAGATCCGCGAGCGGGATGGCGATATCAGGCTTTAGTATGCGAATAGCTTGACAGTATGCCTCATTCTTGAGCTTCTGGAACCCTGTGGATGTATATATGGAGATGAAATGCTGTCCATTGCCCATCGGAGCAGTCACAGCGGGATGCCTTCGAGCACCGAGAACTGTATTCATCGACGATGGCGTAGCAGTGAATGCGTCAAGCGGATTTTTACCTCCCGCCGTGATATTGAAAATAGCGGGCGAGACCCTCTTCGGCGAAGTTTCCATGACTGTGTAGCATTAGCTCTACTCCTACACGACACAGACATCGTACGGCAACTTACAATCCTCAAGCGCCATGTAAGACCCCGCAAATTGTGTATGTTTGGCCAAAACATCCGGCGTTATATGAGGCACCGCTCCTCGAGATGTGAGCCCGAAAAAGTTAGGGGTATCGACAGGTTGGCCCTTCGGCAACGACAGCCGGCCAACTCTTGCAGCACCCTCAACGACACTTTTCACCACGTTGAATACCATTCCGTTGTCTCCCTGATGACTGCTCATCTTGCTGTTTTTGATTCTAATCAGTCAGGCTCAGTGGATAAGTCAGTATTAACGAGGGTTGTGGTGACAGAAAAATCGAGCAAGTTAAGCGATCGACTGCCCGGCCCGGAATATAAACCACAGAAGATAAGATAAAGACGGTATTGTATGAGGTGGCTTTTATTTCCCAGCTCCAAGGGCTGTGTCTCAATATCCCCGACTCGAGAGTAACGTGGTTATGAGGCTAAAGAAAATGTGCTGATTGCACACCTGGCTTCGGGCTGTAGGAGCAGCCTTGGCAGCTGACATCTCTAGGCCAAAGACCCCTGTACTGCATCGAGACAGATGCAGTACAGGGATTACGACCCTACTGAATTTGAGGCTTGTTCTCTATTTTAGGGGTGCTAAAATAGACAGGATAATGAGCGTATGTTGAGGTAAGACTAGCTGTCTATCTAGGTGGCAGAGAGTCCTATATATACACAACACTGACAAGGAGACATGTCACTGTACTTGTTAGCAAGACCTTGACCCTCATTTCAACAAGGGGGAATTTTGGACTTGAGGACGTTACCCTGCATATGTCGATACTGCACGCTATTTTGTTATGCTATTTTAATGCATGTATGGGATATCTACAACTTAACGAAGTACATGGGACGTATATCTTTCGCGTCATCGCATGAAGTCCTAAGACTTTGGGTTCACGTGAATATATTACGAAGGTATTGAGCGAAGCCTACTATTCTCCGTGTCTCTGCGTAATCCATATATATATCCTCTGTTACTTCGTAAGATCCTATTCATATCAGTGTCCGGCCGTGAGCTTATGTAGCTAGCTAACTTCGGTCTGAAGCCTTCTCCACCGCTCTTACGCTCTTATACGTGACGGAGAAAGCTGAAGCCAATCGAGAAGAGATCCTTAACGCTGTTGGTTTCAGTGCTACCTACTGTACTTCGTATTCGTACCTTATCGTCCTTTGCATACATACAACACCCAAGTACCCGCCGCACACTCCTTGTCGTCTCCGGCGGACTGAGCAGGATCCCGGCCCGACCCGTCGATGGCGTCTTAATCGCCAAACTGTGTAAATATGTTTGCTTGAATATCTAGCGTTATAGGGCAAAACGAGCAGCTGCATTCTATTCTATGAAACGAACAGTCACAGGCTTGTTTTCTATTCCGCGTCCCCTCGGTCTGGGCGCCTCGCGTATGCCAAGTCCGTTTCATCCGAGGCCGAAGCATGCTGACGGAGGGCGCGTCGTAATCCACGACAACTACCACCATGAGCAACAACCGGCTTGGAGGAGATCGCGCGCTCTCGCCTGATGTTGAGATAGAACAGCCGCAGGAGAGCCAGAGCTACGCGACGCACCCAGACGCTCCGATCAACAGTCCCGCCCGTCTCGACTACGACGAGGACGACTCATCATCCCTCGACGACCCCTCACTTCCGACACCCCGATTCATGCAGGACGAAGGCGCCTGGAAGCGATGGAGGTGGGTGCCGCCGTCAATTAGGCGGGCATGTCGGGCAGTCGTCAGTTGGACCCGGGGACCACAGAACCCGACGGTATGGAAGATCGAGCCAGTCTTCCCCCGCGTCCAACATGCGCCTTTGCGGCTTATGGATAAGTTCCTGCCGAGAAAGAGACACCGGGTCTATTTATACATGTTTTACGTCTCCCTGTGGGTGGTAATATTCGCCATTATCATGTGGAGGGGTCAGGCCGCCACCGAGATCCCCGTTTGGGGCAGGCCCTCGTCCGTATCGTGCACCGCTACGCACTGGTCGCGGAACAACGCGTGCGGACTCGACGGGATGGACTGCCGCCCGTTCAACGGGTCCGGCTTCGCTTTCAGGTGTCCCGCCGACTGCGCCGGCGTACAGGTTCTCAACCCGCGGGCCGTGGGGGCTCAGGAAGTTGTCTACAGGCCGTTGGTCATAGGCGGCCCGCCCGACCCCGCCAGCGACCGAAATCCCGTATACAGGGGCGACTCTTTCATCTGTGGGGCTGCTATACATGCTGGCATCGTTTCCAATCAGCACGGCGGCTGTGGTGTTCTGGAACTCGTAGGCACCGGACAGGAGTATGTCAGTTCCACTAGAAACGGGATTGAGAGCATCGGGTTCGACTCCTACTTTCCCAAGTCTTTCACCTTCGATCAGGACATCGAATGCAGGGCCAAAGACGTCAGATGGTCACTGCTAGCCCTCACGGTCGTCTTCACCGTGTTTCTAGCCCTCTTTACCGCCTCGCCGGGGGTCTTTTTCTTCTCGACCTTCATCGCGGTATTCTGGGAAGTCGGTATGGCCTCCGACCCCCCGAACTACTCGACGATACCAAGTCTATTCTCCAACATAGTGGGAAAGTTCCTCCCCGCAATGTTCTGTGCCTGGGTATTCTATGATAAGATGGGCGTTCGACGCACGCTCGATGGCTTGACTGCACAGTTTGAGAAGGCCGTCCTGTGGCTCGGTGGGTGCTGGGTTGGAGCCCTGTCCAACCGCACCTTCGACTTCATCCCGATCCAACGCCTAACGGGACACGACCTCGAGCAGCAGCCGGGCGCGAAAGCGGCGCTGGCCATCATAGTAATCGTCCTGGTCGCCATCTTCGCCCTGCAGGTCTGGTTCTTCCAGCAGGAGGGACGACTTATTCGTTTCCTCAAGCTGTACCTCCTCTTCATCGTGGGGATCGTCGTCTGCCTACTCCTGCCGAACCTCAACCTGCGCCTCCACCACTACGTCATCGCCCTGCTGCTGCTGCCGGGCACGGCCGTGCAAACGCGCCCCTCGTTGTTGTACCAGGGCATCCTCGTCGGGCTCTTCGTCAACGGCATCGCGCGCTGGGGCTTCGACCCCGTGCTGCAGACGACCGTGGCGCTGCGGGGCGACGGGCAGATCGGATCCCCGCTGCCCGTGCTGCTGCCGCCCGTCATTAACGCCTCCTTCCCTCCTTCCATCGCCTTCCGCTGGGAGTCCCCGCCCAGCCCGCAGTACGACGGCATCAGCGTCCTCGTTAACGACGTGGAGCGGTTCCGAGGGTTCTTTGGCGACGAGGGGTCGAGCGACCAGTTCGTCTGGACCCGCGACAACGGTAACGGTAACGGCAACGGCAGCGGTAGCGCTCTCGACGAGTACTTCCGCTTCGCCTTCATGGACGGCACGGTCGCCTACGACTACACCAAGGCCGGCATCTGGAATGCCGACCTCGAGTGGATCGAGCCCGAGCCCGGGCCCTCGAAGATCCGGAGGCGGGATGGGGTCGAGGATGATGATATACATCGGGTATCCAAGGCGCTGCTCCATAGGCGAATCTCGTGATTGCCATAGAGATTTGGATCGTTATCAGAATTATATAGATATACTTCCATAGATACATTAGCAGTAAATGGTATGAACATACAAAGGCTGCACCTGCACATACCTCGGCACTGTATCGTGACTTGCATCATGCGGCGTACATGCGATATTTCCGCAATTGCATTTCTGACCTACAGATTGTGGGCGATCATCATAATGGTATGAATCTGATAGCGATCTACCGTCACAGGAACATGCCTGTTGTACATATTGGCGTTATCAATGGCAGGATCCAGACGAGATACGGTCTAATCTGGAGCCTCATAGTGATCGGATCACTGCACTCCTCGCCCTCTCCTGCGAAGACGGGATGGCCGCAGTTAAGGAGTAGTAACACTAGATCCTCGTATCCACATGCCACGAGGGAATTCGACGATTGATAGTCTCCTCTCATAGCGATGTTAACGTGGCTAATTAGAAACAAAGAAATTGTTCGTTGTTTGGCGACTTTAGAGGCTAGTAAATGGTATGATTCGACCCAACTTGAGAATTGAAGACGGTTACAGGACAGAGACAACGAAGGGATCACTATTACGTCACTCTCACGACAGCACACTCAACGATAATTTAATGGATTTGATTTTCGCATTCCTCTCTAGTGTACAGGCCATTTGGCGTTTCCATCCATCGTCATACCATCATAGAAACCATTCGTGATGAAGCAAAAACTCCTGCTGTAAAATCATGCGACGCCGTAATACAGACCGAATCGCAGAACAGATCAAGGAGCCATATCGCTGTGATGCTGATGCGAGTATCCCGTTTAGCTGCTCAGACCACCCTTGCGACCAGCCTCGCGGGCCTTCTCGCTGCCGGGCTCGAAGGAGCCAGAGGAGGCCTTGCCACCCTTCGAGGCGATCTCACGCTGTTTGTTTCACGTTAACCTCAGGTCTTACTTGCGACAGGTGCATCATGTTAAACTCACCTGCTTGTCGGGATCCATGCTGGCGAAACCACCCGAGTGGCTGGCCTGGCCGCCCTTGGAGGCGATCTCTTGAACTTCCTCCTTGGGTCTAAGGACACCATGTTAGTTAACCCGCATCGAGGTGAAAAGTGCGAAGTGTCAATTGGTATGAGTGAGACTCACCGGTTGGCGAAGTTGCCAGGGTTGCCGCCGCCGGCGTTGCTGTTGTGGCCGCCCGCGCCGCTGTGGCTGGACTGGCCACCCTTTGAGGCGATCTCGCGGACCTCCTCCTTGGGGCTGTGAGATTGAATGTTAGATGAAAGTCTCAGATATCTCGCTGGACTGGGCTTAATGTGAGTGTGTAACTTACCGGTTGGCGAAGTTTCCGGGGTTGGTGTTGTTAGTCATGGTGATTGTATCTTGGGGTTTATTGGGTTTGAAATGGGTCTGAGTGGTTTTTTGGTTTGAAGATGGTGCTTCTTGATGTAGAGCTGTTGTTGTTGTTGTGAGACTGGAAGATTGATGAGATTGAACGAAGCGGCAACTGGTATAAATACTCGGACGGGCAGTGACAGAATCACATCAATCAGCCTTCAACTTGGTAATTGCGAGGCTGACGAGTGCCCTTTCTTTGACAATGACGTAGTTGGCAATCATGCATTCTTGCATGTTTCAGTTGTTGCTTGTCCGTGATCAGATATCTGTGATATCATGATTGCATCAACGGCCAATCCAGTCCGGGGGCCTCTCCGGCACGGACCGTTCGTGACGTTCGCATTCAATAATAAACCCCACTTTTATACCGGGCGTCCGGGAGGGAGCCACTTGGGAGGTACCCTGCGAGGATAAGGATCGTCCATATCTAACATAACTGCGGCATATCATTACCCCAAATGTTCGCCATATACGTTATTTATTATGTTTCTAGAACTGATTTTCGGGTTAAGAGAATCGCGATTTACGTCACTGGCGAAGCAGAATCTGGGGAGATGGGAGATTATCAGGGGAAATCGCTCCGGCGGTTGGTCAGTGGTATGCGGTCAGTCTCCATCATATCCTTATTCGGTAAATGCATGCATAGCTAGGGACGACGTTCATGACGCATCCAGGCGGGTAGCATCGAAGGTTGACATTCTACATACAGATGTGTTGTAGATTAGAATTAACCCGCCATCAATCCTCTTATGTCATCCTATAATCTTTGGGAATATGTCTTTGGGAATATGTCTTTGGGAATATGTCTCTGGGAATATGTATTAATAACTGCAATGGTCCATCATTTACTGCCTTGACTAAGTAAGTATTCGCTACTTAACAGGCAACTAACACTACCTTAACCGCATTCCTCCAAAATAGGGACTTCTAAGAACCTTAACACCCCCGTGGCCCTTGCCGCATAGGTACATGACAAGTTTCCGTCAAGTGTATGCCCATTACTCGCAGGTAGTGACCTTATAGTCCACAGTGGAATTGCCTTGACCCGGTATCTTGGGTTTGAAATCGAGGTAGACAAGCTGCCGAAATATTAATGGCAGGAAATCCAAATATGCGTCGCGTTCAACTTACTTCACTCTTCTCAGGAATCCATTCGCCATCCGTATCGCGGTAGAACACGATCTCGCCGGACCCTGCATCACGGACCTCGGCCGTGGTGTGACTGAGGGCGCCTTCCGTACTCCATTCGATCTTGTAACAGGTCGACTTGGTCACCATGAACGGCTCAGAGCAGCGGGTGTTGCCCTCCGCGTCTTTGCATTTCTCGACGGCGAAGTCGAGGATGCTGCCTTCGGCGATGGTCGATGCTGTGGCTGCCTGTTAGCCAGATTCCAGGCGGACAGGGTGGCACGAATGAGGCTACGTTTGGTTGTCAGAGGGAGGCCTGTCAACGCTAGACCTGCAGTCAGGACGCTTTGTGCGGACGGGATATACATGGCTTCGATATAATTCGTGCGCGCGAATGAGATTTCGGAGGTCTGGAGGTAAAGGAAAAGGTAATTTTGAAAGTCGTTGGGAATTAATGTTTATTCCGAGTTAACTTGCAAAGCTGCTTGGGCCGGCTGAAAGTTCCTTGACGGTGAACCTTGTTTGGCAAGAACCTGCCCGCGCCCCGAGCACTTCAACGTCATCAGAGTGTCAGCGTCATCAATCAGAGATAGAAGATTAGATCGAACACGTCAATCTCCTAACTGATTTTTAGGTAACAGCGAAACTCTCATGTGACACAACAGCAAACTGGGCCTCGCTAGCATATCCGAGCTCCTAACATTTCCTGTAGCCTTCTTCAAACGGACTTCCAGTGTCTCAGAATCCAAAATCATCGAGTTACTGGTCGGAATTTTCAAAACAGATCTTGATTGATCCGCTTCCTTGCGCCGCACGAGACTTCAAACCCGAGTGGGAAATCAAGCGTGAGAGAAAGTACTCGATCCACGGGAACGGAGACATTTTACTAGCTGCGCTGGATTACCGAGGGCCGGCCGCGATTCCCTAGGTAAGAGCGACAAGCCGTCGAGACCGTGAACTAGATCGGTCGTAATCTCACTGCATCATCCGGAGAGTGAGAAAAACGATGCCTACATTGCACAGCCTCAGTTACATTGGCGCATTAGAGAGAGCCATGTTGCCGCTAACGGGTTCCTCGTTGACAGACAACGCAGTATGCTGCACCTGATCTATCTTAGGAGCTTCGCTGGTAAAGGCAGGCCATGCCCTTTATGGGATAGAATTTTGTTACCAAATCTCGAAAAACGCTGTTGGACAAACTCGGTATTCCTGATCTTATGCGCTTCGCTTGCGGTCACAGGCTCGAAAAGACTAACGAGTCGGTGAATAGTGGCTTGATGAGAGTATGTATCCTGGCGAACTGTAAATGGCGAAAACCACCGCATTTCAGCAGTTACCTGCTACTCCAAATGCGCCAACATCTCTATGTTGTACGTTATTGAGATGATACTAGCCTTCAAGACATGGTGAGTTGCTGGAGAGAGTGAAACATCGGGCATTCACCTTTGCCTAATTATACAAATCGATGTCGCAATAGAAAACGCCATGGGTGTTATGGTGTATATTTAGTTACCTATGTAGTTACCTCCACCGCCCCACAAGATTCCCTAAACAAGCTACTATGTATACTCCCCTACATTTTGTATGCAAAATACCTCCATTAATTCCTCTCCTGTTTCCTACCACTTTCAAAGTAGCGCTTTATACTATCCCATTGTGACAGTGCTAACGTAATAAGGAAAGTAAAAGGCGTTGTTTCTTGATATATTAAGTTTTAATATTTATTATTAAAACCCCGTAAATGGCTTTAATTATGTTAAAATCACGTTATTTATCACATAATAATAAGGTGGTAGAACGTCCGATAATTGTTGTTGATGTTGCCGTGATATAATTTCCATACAAATTATATGGGGAGCTACATCCTAGCTGTATTTGGGAAATAGTGGGTGGGCGGAGGTAACTAACCAAATATACCACTGTAACTTGTGTACGGTGCGCTCACCTTGGCACGCTAACGGTACACTAACCTCGGCACGCTAACGGCAACGCAGCGGTTGAGCGCTGGGGAAGTTTCCTCATAAGTATAGCGGCTACGACCCTCGACAGTCCCTTGATAGGTAATCTCTAAAGGGTCCCCAATTTTCGCCGTTGTTACCATCGTTAGAGATACTTCCACACAAATGTCGGGACCTAAGCCAGGACAGAAGACGGTTCTCATCACGGGGTAAGTAAGGAGCAGATTCTCCGGCCTGACATAGCACCAAGCTGACTTATCGTTTGAAGTTGCACGCCAGGTGGCATCGGCCATGCCTTATGCCTTGAATACCATAGGCAAGGTAAGTAGTTGCATGCATATGATCTGATGGCAATCGATGGCAGCGCGATACTCGCCTTGACTGGGCGTTATGTTAATCAACCCCGCCACAGGCCTGCATGTCATCGCGACGGCGCGGCGGCCAAAGGTTCTTTCGGGGATGGCCGAGATGGGCATGAGCACCGTCGCCCTGGACGTCACCGATGCCGAGAGCATCAAGGCGTGTCACGCAAAGGTCGTCAAGATCACGGGCGGGAGGCTGGATATTCTCGTTAACAATGCGTGAGTGGGACGTCCCAGTCATGCACGTAATAGTGTGTCGTCTAAGCTCAATTGCGCTCACCCCGGCACGCATGATAGAGGGCGGTCGCACACGCACCCCGCGACGGACCTGGACATGGACGACGTCCGGGAGACTTTCGAGGGGAACGTCTTCGGGACGATGGCGATGGTGAAGGCCTTCGTCGACCTCTTGATCGCCGCCCAGGGCCTCATCATCAACACGGCGTCGCTGTCGGCCGTCTCGCCCTACCTGTTCGGGTCCGCGTATGCGGCCACCAAGGGCGCCGTGGTCAGCTACTCACGCACGCTGCGCTTGGAGCTCGCCCCGCTCGGCGTGCGCGTGATGTGCACTATGACGGGGACGACGCGGAGCAACTCGACCTCCCACGGGCACCGCACGCTGCCGTCCGACAGCCTCTACCAGCGCGCCCGGGACGTTTTCCAGTGGCGCCTTACATTCAGCCAGACCAACTACACGATGCCCACGGACCAGTACGCCCGTAGGCTGGTGGCCGACTCGCTGAAGCCCGAGGTGCCGCTGTTCCTGCGATCCTGGTTCGGTCGCCCCGACTGGTTTTGGTACGGAGGTCTGGCGAAGGCCGTATGGTTCGGGCATACGCTGGGCGAGTGGCTTGTTGATACCATATCCTGGCGCATACTCAAGGGGCCCCAGCTGCAGAAGGCACTTAAGGACGAGCAGAAGGCGCTTAAGGACGAATAGAGAGCCAAGAAGATCACATGAAGGTGAGGTTACTGCCCTTTAGTAGTGTCGCTTAGAGGCCTATTGTATTCTTCAGTATCAGCTACCCATGACCAATATCCATGTCCCGAATTTCCAATAGTAAGGCAAGCCAGTCAAGCCCAGTCCGAATTAAACTGCATTCCAGCGTATACTCGCTGCTTGCTTGGGCCAGCTGGACAAGCTGGTGCTGGTCGCCTCTAATGAATTCATGCGCGACATAACAGAGTTGCTTGCGCACGATGTGAAAGCTGCAGAGTGATAACCCATATTACGCGACCAACTGCGTGTGCCACCGGCAAGCAGAGGCTGCGCTACCGGCTATCAGTATACGGACCCGAGCAGGAGCAATTCGCCCAATCAGCATATCGGGAAAGTTTTGTTCGCATAACAATAAGATCGAACCCCCATGCGACGAGGCACGAACCATATATCCGTCGTCGCACCGCAAGTGATTGAGCACTACGAAGAGCCATGGTGATTTCCTGTGTGGGTGTCAATCGGTGCCCGCTACCACCAGCCCAATCAGTAAAAAGAAAAGAAGACACAATGCTGGCGACAGGCCAGCCCGCCGGAAAGTAGCTGCATCGAGTGGGCGTCTGTAAAGTCACAACAGCGGGAGTTAGAGAAGCGCCCCGTTCCAGGTACGGTTCGCGTTTCCTGTGCAGCTCGGTGGACTAACATCATGGGTGGCCGCCAACCAGAGGAAGGACGAGTGGGTTGAGGTCCATTTCTGAGTCTTCTAGACTATAGAGATCCATCTGTGAAGAAGGAAAGCGCCCATGTTTGCTTGCAATTGCCCAGTCGAGCAGGGCACACCCGTCCTGGTGTGGCCTTGTTTATCAGATGAATATCCGGAAGGGAGGACTGGAGGGAACGTAAGGGGACGCTAAGCTCTCGTGATTCCCGTCGTGATTGCCTACCGTACAACGCCTTGATCCCATATTACGTTTGTATCCCTACACAATGCGGTTTCCCTAAGTATGAGAGGCTACAGGTGCCCAACAACAGCTCCTGATCCAGCATTCAACACGTCACCATGTACATACACTCTGTTCTATGGAAGAGCCCTGAGCCGCACATGCAGATAGCGTTAACAAGGTTGACACACTCTTCACTCCAGCTAGTCGTTCTAGGTCCTGTGCCAGCAATCAGCTTTCACCACGTCCGTGTTTAGATATTGTATACTTAGCCTTATCCTGTGCTGGCGATGTACGCAGGCCAGGGTTTCCCGAGGATTCTATTCCTGGCCGCCGCGGCGCTTTTCATCTGCACCACGTGGCTATTCCTAGGCTCCCTATTGCTAGGCACAAGATCGATTCGGGGATATGTCTCCTCCCATATAGAGTTGACGCGCTGGTCCCAATTGGCAGTCGACGGTGGGAGATCCGACGTCTTCAACGCGACCCTTGGGGTAAGTCTCCGCCATTCCCTCTACTCTGAGCTGGAACTCAGTCTCAGTGCTTCCATGCCGCCTCGCTCTTACCTCGCCTACTAGTTCGAGAAGGTCTTCGTTATTGGGCTGCCCGAAAGATCAGACAAGCGCGATGCGCTGAGCCTCATGGCTTCAATGACAGGCTTCAGGCTGACGTGGATCGACGGCGTGCGAGGATCGAGCGTTCCGGACAAGGCGCTGCCTTTCGTGAGTGCTTCAGAGATGCGGCGCCCGTATTACCGCTGACATCGTACCGAAGGGGTGGGACCGGAAAGTGATGCCGGACGCCAACCTCGGGTCCTGGCGAAGCCACATCAACGCTATCCGGCTTATCGTGGAGGACGGCCTCTCCTCGGCGCTGATCATGGAAGACGACATGGACTGGGACGTGCACCTGAAGACGCAGCTCTCGCAGTTCGCACCAGCCGCCCAAACACTGGAGGCGGGGTTCCACCGCAACCAGACCCTAGCATCCCCCAGCCCCTACGGCCGGGACTGGGACCTGCTGTGGCTGGGGTCGTGCGCGACGACCTTCGACGCGCAGCTGCCGGAGCACCTGCGGATCCCCGAGGCGGAGCGCGACGGCCGCCAGGTCCTGATCCGCGGGGACCCGACGGTGCCGCCGGAGCCCCACGTCCTCGGCAACCTGAGCTTCAGCTGGCGCGACTACCCGTCGCGCACGCGCGTCGTCTACGTCCCCGGCGACAACATCTGCAGCTTCGCGTACGCGCTGAGCGCCGCGGGTGCGCGCAAGGCGCTGCGCTACCTCGGCCTCGAGGGCCAGCACAAGCCCTTCGACAACCACCTCAGCGACCTCTGCCGGCTGCGCGCGGACGGGATGCGGTGCGTCGCCGTGGTGCCCAGCCTGTTCGTGCATCACCGGCCCAGGGGCAGGGTCAGCGGGGATTCGGATATCGGCGGTGGCTCTGATGGTGTCAGGGAATTGGGCTTCACGGAGAACATCTTGTACAGTACTCGCTTGAACTTGGCGAACTTGATCAGAGGGCTGGAGCCGGAACAGCAATGGGAGGATTGAAAGTTCCTCAACGCCGCCGGTCTGGGTAATTGGGGGTTTCTCTGATTTCTGGTTTCCTCCCTTTAGGGCTTTATATGAGGAATTGGGTTCTTTGGACGCGCTTGAAATGCTTGAATGTCGCCCAATGATTTGGCTGTGAAAGAATAACGGCAGCCTCTCAGCTAACGAACATACCACAACTCCGACCTAGCAGTAGCTCGTCGACAGCCCAAACCGTGTTGCCCGCCGATGTCCCGGTCACCCATGTTGTAGCATAGTCCGAGGGCATGGTCCATTAGCGACGTATCTATATGAGTCAAAGTTTCCGAGTACAGCCGGAAGATGTTTGCTAAATTGCGAATTGAGATGCGGATGCGTCTTCTATCCAAACTTGGAGACACAAAGCCATTAATTATCCCGAGGAGTCCTTTCTTTCGGAGGATATCAATTAAACCCTGTTTATAAATATATGAAGATAAAGATAAAATAAAATAAAAGAAAAAAATCCAAATATGGTCGCTTGAAGACAAACCATATGCAAAAAGACAGAGTTAAGTGCCCATTACTGGAGTCGAACCAGTCGCCTCCTCATGATCAATATCCTTTTAAATACTAGTGAGGCGCTCTACCGCTGAGCCAAACGGGCCGCTTCAAATTGTTGAATGTCGCCACTCTGACAGCGATTATAATTAGACGCTCCCGCTGCGCTACAACTCCCCATTGCCCCCGTTATCGTTACCGCTACCGCTACCGCTAACCAATGAGTTCCCGAATCAAGATCCGCACATCATAACTGCACGCTCCGCGTGGAAGTCTCGTTGGATCCCGGTGATAGTTACCATCGTCTGAGGACACCTCTTTCCGTCTACAGATGCAATTGTTACTCTCCTGTTAACATACTGTAAAGCATTATTTAACGGGGACAACGTTCGATACAGTTCGATCATGCATGTTCAGCTATCTCATTAGATCCCCCAGTCTATCGTCTATATTCCGTCTGGTCTCTATGTTCTAATCAGACATATTCACTGCTCAATTAGGGAGGTCTGTCTGCTCTCTCCGGACTGCAGCGACAGCGAGCTCTTTCCGCGCCGTCGCGCTGCCCAAACCTCCCTCAGAACTACCCAGGCCGCCATTCTCCACGCCGTGGCTAGATTTAGTGCCATTGATCGCCTGCCCGTCGCGCAGGATGCATTCGACCAGGCGCCCGTCCCTGATGGCCTCGTACAGGGTCGATACCCAGGAGCCGATGATCTTCTTGGGCCGGCCGTCGAGCTCGGTGTCGCCGGGCGCGGGCTGCTCGACGAGCCCGCGGTGGAACGGCACCCCCAGCGTGTTGCGCACGAACTCATAGCACCGTCTCGTGGTGTTCCCGAGAAACTGGGGAGTCGTCTGGTGCTTGAAAAAGGAATCCCGGTGCCTCACGTAGGTTTCTAGGACCGCTTTACCGATGTTCTCTTTTAGCACTTGCACAATTTTCAGCGCGTTGGAGCGGGCCGGCAATACGGAATGACTGTACTCGACCAGGAACTCGGCGATTGCCGGCACGGTCGCAGAGGCGACCTGGGAGGCCCTCTGAGGCGCATCGAGACTCGACGTATCATACCAGCTCTTGCAGATATCCTTCCAGACCAGTGTAATGAGTGGAGAACCCTCCTTGATGGCGAGTTGCTCGCAGAGTATGGCCGACAAGACGGGTTCCAACTCTTCAAGGAATGTCATATGCATGACACGGAGATCCAGAGCCTGGCACGTCGTATATAGGGCCCCGGCAGACATTAAAGAGACCAGCTCCACGGCTTGCATCGTATACCGACAGTTCAGGAGGGCGAGTGAGTTTACGGACTGGTTGTGCATCTCGGCGGACTGCACGTGTGACGAGATTGGATTGGCCAAGAAGGCCAGCTCGGATTGGTAGGCGGCCATGTTGACGTCGATGCCCTTGAGGCAGAACGAAAGGCTCGGGTCGTCGGCTGCCAGGTTGGGCGGCAGACCGTTGCTGAGGGCGTTGTTTATGAGCTCCGTCGTCTGGCTGAAGAGAAGCTTGCCCATCATCTGTAGACCGAACCGCATCTTTTCCGCCGCGGACGTGATAGAGGCCGCCTGGAAGTTGCCACCGCTGTGAACGTCGTTCTCGGCCACATTGACTAGGGGGTTGTCCGTCGTCGAGTTGAGCTCTACCTCTACCTGCTGCTGCGCTAGCATGAGGTCTTCTAATACAGGGGAGAGCCACTGCGGTGAGGTGCGCAGGGCGTATCGCTCCTGTGCAATGCCCATTCTGAATCGGTCCTTTGCCCGGGGGCCCAGGCCCGTCACCAGGTTTGAACCCACGAGGAAAGATCTAATGTTTGAGGCGGCTTCGATCTGTCCGCGATGTGGCCGGATGTCTGAGATGAAGGGGTGTGCCCACTCTACACTAGCTGCTAACCCTTCAGCGGTCATGGCTGTCAGGAGCTGGCATGTAACCGCGAGGTTGTTCGTTTCGTAGATCGCGAGACTGGCCACCGCAGCAGACGGTGCCGTGCCGTTAATCAACGATAATCCCTCCTTCGGCCCTAATACGGTGGGTTCCATACCCAATTTTTGGAGAGCCTTGTCCGCGGTTAAGATGAGTTTGTCTGGGCCTTTGCCTATCTGCACCTTCACATCAGGGTTTCCCATAATGCTACCGGCCACATATGATAGCGGCATTAGATCCCCGGATGCAGAGATGGTGCCACGTAAGGGAATAAAGGGCGTGCAGTCGTGACGGACGAGGCCTACGATAGCCTCGGCCACGGAGAGCTTCATAGCCGAGTGTCCTCGGATGTTAGCATTGGCCCGGACTATCATGGAGCCTTTAACCCAGACTCTAGGCAGTACATGATGCCTCAGCTCTTCGTAATCCTCGTCGCTTGTATCATTGTTGATCATGACAGCGGACTGCGTATGCTGTATCAATGACACTTGTAAGCCTGGAAGCTCTGCCGTACGAACATCTGCCGATCCCCCGAAGCCGGTATTGACTCCTGGTTGATATGTAAGCGGAAAGCACGCCAGAATACGGTCCCGGCTGGGGTCCTCACCGTAGATACAGGAGCCATCTGCCAAGTACTTGTTGAGAGTCACGATACTCTCGTCGATGGCCTTGATGACATCCGGGCTCTTGCTAACGCTTGGTTTGCACGCATGTCTGCATCATGTATGGTTAGAGCACGTTATATGGTCCGTCTGTTGTCACAAACCTCGAGACAGCCACAACGCCAGCAATATCAAGAGAGCGACCGTCGATGGTGAGACTGCCAGACCGGCGGTAACGCTCGAGGCGTTCCCATGCGGCTTTGGTCTGGTCGAAATGTGGGCGGGGTCTCTCATCCATGGTGCTTGCAGCTTCTTCAATTTCTCATTACCGTATTGACATTAAGGATGAATTTTAATGAATGCCCAATCGATCTACGGAAAGAGAAAGAAAAAGGGGATTACTTGGTTTTTAGAGCTTGCCTATTGGTTGCAACAATAGCGGGTCTGTCATCGAATGTAATTAACATCTGGGGAGATCCCGTCGGTTATCTTACGTCGTAGGGGGTTTCCGTAATTCCGGGACTTAGTTACAGGGGGAAAGTTTCCACAAACTAATAGGCTTGGCATGCCCCATGGGCAGCTTTAAGGAGATCTCATCTCATTACCTAAGTTGGTACCTAATTATTAGAATTAGTTTTCTTTACCTGTATGGATCATATCACTAACGCCTTCTTGGCTTTATGAACGAGAAGTTCTCCTCGGACTCTGGTAAGCCTCCAGAATAATCTCAGGGGGTGCGCTGGCACAAGCCGTAAGCGAACCCACCCATTCTGCGATTCACCGCCGCTTCTCCCACAAACGCTTCTTATGTTGCTACGTCATCCAAATTCATACGGCGGTAGCGATTGTCTCGCAGTCCTCATTCGGTTTCTCAGTTCAATTACAGCAAACCCAAACTTGAAATCCAGAACGAAAGCTAAGATGCGAGGTCGCGGTTCATTTGGGCGCTGTATGCCCCTAAACCCTTGCTCCATCCATGTGCTATTTGGTTTCCCAGGCCCCTGGATCGGATACACACATTGACAGGACGGGAATCTCATCCCACCGCCTATTACCACCCAAACTCTTCGTGTTTAATAAGCTGTTTTAAATCGAAACGAATCCGCAAAATTATAAAGTTAATATAATTAAATAGCATTTTATTAAATTTTGATATGTATAAGTCTTAATATTAATATCGTTTATAAATAAGCTATTATATACGGAATATTTACTATTTAAGTTTATTAATAAAAGTTTATATAATAAACCGCATTAAACCAATTTACGAATCGCTTTAAGAACAATGAATATTATTTTCCCCCTACTTCTTTTTAGAATTAATAAGATGCCGTCTTCTTTATATTTTGCGATTTTTGTTCGAATTGCAATACGTTATGAAATACGGAGAGTTTTGGTGGTAAATAGGTGGTGGGACCAGACTTTCTATCCTGTCAGTATGTGTATCGTCTTCCCACTTAAGCCGGACGCTGGGAACGATGCCGAACCGCATGACGTCTCCAGTCCGGCGAAACATGTACAACATGCCGGTGGCCGTAGCATGGGGCGTGGGGGTGATTGTTGTCCAAGAGGGAAATGAGAACGACGGGTCGGACGCTGCCGAACCCCGCTCCTATCGTCATCCAGCATGTGATACGCACCGCCTCGAAATTAAAGCTGGATACATGATACCGAACGCATACAGAAGGGTTCCGGTAGCATGGGAAAGCTGCTACGAGTGGTAAATGAAGATGAATGGGGAAGCCTGGGCAATAGTTAATGACAATGCTTGAGGGAACCATGTTGACGGATACGGAAACCACACGTAGAACAGCAAATATCTATCATAAATACAGAGAGGCTAATCTGCAACCATCTTTTCGGGCTAGACTTAAGCAGGCTATAAAGCAGGTCTGGCCTTCTTCGGCGGCGGCCTCAAGATACTCTGCTGCGTCATGCTGACAACCAGGCGACCCTGTTCATCGAAGAGCCTGCTCTCGCTGTATGAGCGCCCGACACCCGCCACGTGAGCAACCCTCTCCCTCAGATGCCACTCGCCTAGATCGACCTCCGGCACGAAGAACCGCAGCGCGAAGTCCAGCGAGGACGCGGCACCGGCGTCCTCGAAGCCGAGGTGGTCGTGCACGAGCGGCAGGAACGACAGCCCGCCGTCCATGAGGAAGGCGACGGCGGCGGAGCGCTCGCCGTGGTCTCTCAGGGACTGGCCCTCGCGGACCCGGTACCACTCGGCCGAGGTGCGCGCCGTGATCGGCAGCGCGTCCTGGTCGGTGGGCGCGCGCTTCGCGACGCCGAGGTTCTGGCCCGACATGCCGGCGCGGCAGAACCGCAGGTCGAAGAAGCGCTCCTGCGCGCTGAACAGCGCCGCGAACGCGCCCGAGAGCTCCGGGTCCATGCGCCCCGCGCGCACGAGCTCGTCCGACAGGGCCTGCCGGCTCGGAGAATCGTGCGGCGGCGCGTATCCCCCGCGCTGCAGCGGCGGGGCCGAGAAAGCCATGAGGGTCTCCTCCGCCTCGGAGGCATGGAAGTCCGCGATCAGCTCGATGCACGTGCGCTCGCGCTCGCTGCCGTCCCGCTGCCGCTGGACCTGGGTGACGCTCACGCGCCGCGTCGCGAAGGTCCGCGTGTCGCGCGTCCGCGTCACGATGCACTTGAATTTGCGGTCCAGCGACGCTGGGCCGTGGAAGTGTCCAACTACCGAGTACACCTTGTGCGTCGCCGGTACCGTCTTGGCGGCAGCGTGTACGGCGACGGAGATGGCGTTGCCGCCGTACGCGATAGGGGCGGCGTTTCCCATACGGATGGGCAGGGACATGGATGCATATTCGTCCTTGCCCGGCGTGAGTCGGTCGACGCCCACTTGTTCGGTGATGGTCGACGCCATTGTGTATTCTTATACGCGATGGTGATACAAGGTGGGTGGAGTAGGCGCGTGCCTCTAATGTCTTTAGTAACGAGGTAGAAACGAACGTTTAAGCGACGGTGATTAGGTATTAAAACAGTCTTCTATCTTTCAGTAAAAGCACCGATAGCGGTGAAAATGAGATGAATAAATTCCTCAACAATGAATAATACACAGATACCAAGTGGATGGGAGATTACAGTACTAAACGGGCAAGTTTCGAGCCGCCAACCTCGGCAAGTCTTATATTTGGCCAAAATTTGACCCACTCCACGCTTCGATCTAGCCTTCCTATTTCACTTGTCCGGAAACCGCACTTTCGTTGTGGGAAAGAGCGAGTTTATATTTACCAAAGAGAGACCGGTTTTATTCTGAGACGTATCTGACTATATGTATATTTGCAACCCAGTCTAAGACATTCCAAGATGCAGCGTTCTCTCCATAGCCGAGACAGACCCTTGGCGCCCGCGTCACCACCCTGACCTCGATGTTGACCGCTAGGTTTTCCATGGACAACGTCCGCATAATCAATCGGTCGACCCACAGCTTCATACCCCTCCTAAGAGAAGAGGCCGGGCCCATTCTTCGGAGCATCTTTCCAAATCACAGCACCCAAGCAACGACGGCTAAGACCAGTGCAGCAGGAGCAACGCTCAGGCTCGCCGCGCCGGCGAGAGTGGGGTTCGCAGTAGTGGGGTTCGCGGGAGTAGAGTTCGCGGGAGTGGAGTTCGCGGGAGTGTCCCCGGCGTCGGCGGCCGTGGCCGTGACCGTGGCCATGACCGTGGTGGTAGATTCGGTGTTGGCGTACCAGCCCGATGGCGTGTTCCAGGTGACCTTCGTCGGAGCTGCTGCTCTGGCGACCGGGTAGCCGGTCTTGGGGAGAGGGATACTCGAGGGAAATGGTGGAAATGGGGGAAGAGGATAGCCCGGGAAAGCTGGGATCGTCGAGGGATTAGCATCCTCCGGGATGTCACGGGGAATCAAATCCTTCTGGCTATCCGGCAGCCCGCTTGGCGGGACGGGGACAACTGGCGGCACACCGGGCGGTAACCAGGGCACCGCGGTTTTGGGGTGAGGCTTGCGCGTTCCCGACCACGTGGCGGGACTGGTCGGGCTGACATCCGGGCCGCGGGTGGTCAGCGTTTTCCAAGATTCAACATCTTGGCCCTGCTGCGCTGCCCTTGCTCCCAGGGCGAGGGCCAGGACGATGGCGTAGAACTTCATGGTGGGTTGTCTCCGATGAGAAAGCGGGGTGAGTGAGTTAAGCTGAAGTCTTGGCTATTTCTGCGGCGTGATGTGCGGAAATGTACCCGGAGACCCCAGATCCTGATAGGGGAGGGTCAGCCTTTTATTCCCCCGATCAGCCCCCATCTAGGTTTATCATTCTTTGACCTTTCCCTGTGGCGGTTGGGCTGGAAGGTCGTGGAAGCCCTAATCTCTGTCCCTATTCACCTTAAGGCCAAAGTATAAATGCGCAGTCTTGCATATCACCCGCACCTACTTCTGGCCACGGGTTCAATTAAGGGGCTGTTATCTATGTTACCTGGCCACATCCTTGGGGAATAATGTATGCTAGACTTGAGTTAAGCTGTTCTCAGGATATGTATCCCCTACTGAGCCCGCGAGATTAGGGCAGCAAAAGAGAAGCGGTGCGGATATCGAGCAGCTTGTCACCATTGCACAACGACATTGGGTATGTACCCCTGCCCTTTTTAGTTGAGCTGGGAAAGCATTGATAGACACGGGGCTTAAAGATGGTGCTGTAACCTGCGACAAGGCGTTGGGGGGGTGCATGAGGAGGGATAAGGTGTACAAGAACGAGAAATCCAGGCAGTCCAAAGCAGCAATAGTTAGCAAGTTTAACAAGTTCAGGATACCAGAGGACGCTGAACAATGCATACCGGACAACCTCCGGACGCCGCTGCCACGGATACATGCCCTAGGGGATAGCGGCTCTGAAAGTTTACCCTTTTACTAGCACAGCTAATGACAGGACATGATGTATGAGCAATGTAGTACGTTGTCCACGGCATCCAGCTTATGTCCCCTTATTTCGATAATATATTGTTGCTCAGTCCGGGATGTAGTAAGAACAGCGAACACATGCCAACTGTAAGTGGCCTGTTGATGCCCCCTAATGCTGAACCAGTACTTCTATCTTTCTACGGTCTTTTTCACTCGGCTGATATTGCGGCTTCAGCATACTGAACCTACCCCTAAATAGGTTTCGGGGAAGAAAAAGGAGACGGTTATTCACGCGAAGACAGCATGATGTCGACATCTTGTCCGTTTCACTCACCCCGCGTTTTCCATCCACTCCTAGCTAGTATTTCTGATGTGAATAGTAGGGGGTGTGAAATGTAAGATAAGTCGAGCGCACTGCGTCCCCAACGAAAATCCGGAAACAGGGCCCGCGAATGAGAGTAGCATCGGAGGATCAACGCGAATCGATTCGCGAATTCTGGAAAAGCTCCCTGCTTTTAAGTGCACCCCTCGCAGACGATATGTCACAGGGACATTCCAGCAAGGTTTTAGTTAAACCACGTCGTTTCCGTTCCTATGCGCGACGCCACACCTTACCACAGGGCATCATGCGTAGACTAGGTTTAACTTAACATAAATCTAGCTGTGGACGTAGGTAACGAGCCAATGTTATTTCGCCTAGAGGAAGGTGATTGCTGAAGCATACGTAGAAGCATGTCTTCAAAGCTTAAGGGGTGGACAAGAGAGGACCGGGGTTGTGCCCTTGGCAGTAACCTAGCTACAGTACCGGCGTTGGTATTGGTCAATTGAATCAGACCCATATTTGATAAGATATGCTCCAGGGTGAGCTGCCATCCGCAACCAGTTGGCACCTATACTAGCTATGCCTGGCGATAACAACTGCCAGAAGAAAAATTCCATCGCAGCTTTTCTCATCTAGATCGCCCATCCATCCACATCGCAGACTCCGCCGGCGACAACCACCACGACCACACGACAACACTTCCCAGCCACGCACCGGCTCCCAGCCACGCTCGCTGAACGACTGCGTTTTTCTACGGCAACCTAATACGAATATAGAGGAGAGAAGCGCAAAAAGGAAATAAACAATCGCAAAAATGCATCTCATGTACACCTCGGGCCCGGACGGCAAGCGCGTCTACACGCTGAAGAAGGTGCTGCACGGCGAGGTGACCAAGTCGGCGCACCCGGCGCGGTTCTCGCCCGACGACAAGTGGTCGCGGCAGCGCGTGACGCTGAAGCGGCGGTTCGGCCTTCTGTTGACGCAGCAGAGTGAGTTTTTTCCTTCTCTGCGCCCCCCCGCCCGCTTTTTCCCCCTTACCCCTTGTTCACTTTTTGGTCTTCTCTTTTTGGTCTTCCTCAAGCTTTCGCCCTTTCTTTTTGCGACGGCCGAGGGCCGGTGAGCTGCGGGGAGATTATGGGACGACGAGGAGTTGTAAGAAGAAGAAGAAGAAGAAAGAAGAAGTAATGTGGCTAACGAGGGATGCAATGAGCAGAGAACAAAGTTGCCGAGACGGAGTGATGAGATACCCATGGGTTAATTAGGCATCTGAGGCTCTCGAACACAGTGCTACTGGGGGGGCTTTTGGACCCAGAGAGGGTAGATCAAAAGAGGGAAGCATATGGTGGTGTTCTGTACAAATGCGATTCGGACTACGTTTCAACGGTCAGGCGTTCAAGGCGTGCAAATCAGGATTTTTCACCCCAGTCGTGTCGATCGACCATGGCCAAAGGTCAACCATGGAGGTCCATGGTGCTGATTTAATGTCTATTACACATTATATATCAGCAGGGGAATAGCATCTTTGTCAAACCATCTGCAGTAGCCATTCTCGGAATCACCAACTACATGATAATATGTCTTCATGGTATCAGTCCATCGTAAACCCGTATACTAGCATCGTACTCTATGAAACCTAACGCCTCTTCCTCGCATTCACATTCCGTCCAGCGCCGACCTTGATCCTGCCCGGTCCGCCACCCTTCCGGTCACCGCTCAGTATACTCGGGAGGTAATCCTCGTCCATGAGGTCGCGGCTCCCCGCCGCGGCCCTCCGCTGCTCGTCCTTCTGCCTGACGTACTCCTTCTGGTCCTCGGCAAGGATGAGGTCGCGGCCCCAGCCGTTCTTCCCGCCGCTGCGCGCCCCGGCCTGGAGCTTGCCGCTGGCGCTGCCGTGCGTCGGCTTAGGCACGCTGTACACGTTGCCGCGGTTGTTCCACTGGAAGTTCTGCTTCAGGTGCACGGTGAAGGCGCCCGTGGCCTGGTCCGTGGACACGCTGACGCGCGTCAGCGTCGCCTGGCCGCAGCGCGGGCAGAACTGCCGTTTTTCGCCGCTCTTGTGGTCCCGCGTCACCTGGAAGCAGCCGTGGCACCGCAGCGCCCACGTCTTGACCCGCGTGATGCGCGCCAGCCGCGGCGACACCAGGTTCAGGTTCATGCGCAGCGCCACGTTCTGCATCGCGTAGTCCGACGTCAGCAGCGCCACCTGCAGGAACCGCTGGATCGGCTTCTGCGGCGCCGCGTACTGGTCCTTCTCCTGGTGCTTCTTGAGGTTCGACGGTGTGATCCAGCCTTCTTCATCCTCATCTTCGTCCTCCGCATCCTCTATTCCTGCTTCTCGCCCGTTCGTTAGTTGGGGTGCCTGGTTTTTCAGCTGTGCTTGTTTTGATGTCTCTGTGGTTTGTATTGTCTCTTCTGAGGCTGCGGCTTGTGTGGATGCCTTGGCTTCTTCCAAGCTCAGAGAATTTAACTGATGCGAGACCTCTTCCTGTGGTATGACAGGCTCTGTCTGGGGCTGTGACTCGTCTTGTGACTTATCCGACACCCCTCGCTCTAAGAGAGCATCCTCCGTAGAGTTCTGACCGTCTCCTTCCTTCTCGGGATTATTCTCCGTGCTCGCAGGTTCATCCGGCTTCGCATCCTCTGCCTTTCCCGGCGCCCGTCCATTCAAGCCCTTCTGGCCCGGGACTTTCCTCAGCCTCCAATCGCCTCCATTGCGCTCGCACTCGAGCTCGTAAGCCAGCGCCACGAGCGCGATATCCGGCTTACTCATGACCCCGAGATCGCCCGTCCGCCGCGCGAACTCGCGGACGAAGCGCACGCTCTCGGGTCTCGGGTCGCGCAGCTTCAGAAACGGCACCAGGGTCGTCTCGACACGGGAGCGGGTCGCCGCATCGCGGATTTCGGTTTCGATTACGCTCGGGATCGTGTATAGTTCGTGCGCTTGTGACAAGAGCGTGCTCACCGGCGGATCGTTCTTGATTAGCGGTCCGGCGTCGAGGACTAGGCTGTGCATGGGTTTCGTGGGGGTATCAGTCGCCGGTTCAGACTCGGGATTCGCTGGGGGCGGCGCTGCCTGCTGAGGCTCTGTTGTCGACGCCATATTCTGTTACTATGAATAGGTTGTTGGAAGTCTCGTGTTGTTCAGGTACGAGAGATCCGGTCGGTTCGAATTTGGAAATATCGATAGTGATAAATAGTGGGGGTTGAGGTTGTCGGAAATTTGTGACTTTTGGCGGGGTGTTTTCCTTTCCTAAGAATATTTTGGCGGACTCGGTGGGCAGAACAGTGATACCGATAGTGGGGTAGGAAGCGGTACCGGGCTACTGTATTCACTAACTGGAGGCCCTCGATTGAAGACAAACAACGGTTTTGTTGTCTACATGCAAATTATCACGGAGCTACTACAACAGACACCCAAATCAGGCCTAGCCATTGAACATGCTGATTAGCTGCTTGGGCACTAATAGCATTGAACCATAGGACAAGACGCTTCCGGAGATTCTGCTGCCCTTGTACAATACTGCATAGATCTGAGGGATGCCCTCGACGCCCTGATCGTATCGGTGTACGGCATCTCCATGGCGCTCGAGTCCTTTGAGGACTGTATGGGCTTCGGTCAAACGCCAGCACGCGACAAACTGCGCATATTTTGGGGCGTCATTTTCAGTCTTATTCGTGGTGATTCTGGGGTAGTACACGGTCTGGGCTTTTGCTCTCGTATTCTCAGTCGGTGGTTTCCTCAGTTGGATCCTAGGCTCTCTCACATGATGAACATTTATCACCAAGCCACCCCGTCCGGCGCCATTGATGCCCGTAGCAAACATCGAGTTTTGTAGTCGGGTTGATACGACACTGCTCCTGCCACTGAAGCGTGTCCTGGATGAACCCACTTTAGATATTGATACGGTAAACTACAGTTATAACTTTATTCCTCCAGAATACTTCTATCTCGGAGGAGGACCTTCTGGTCTTAGGTGACTACAGGGTGGAAGGGGAAGGCGTAAGAGTCGCGGGCGTCCGGAGTGTGGCAAAGCACTATGCGATGTGCGGAGTTTTCTCGATATTTTAATCAGAACGCATTCTGTAAGGCGGACAGTGTTGGTCTTCGTACATGTGCAGAACTCGATACGCACTGCCACAGTAAGCAACGGCTTTCTCTCCCTCATTGTGTGGAAGAATACCGCATAAGTGTCGGAGGAAATGATGAAGTACAGAGTGGAAGGCAGAAAAGGCAGCCTAAAAGGTGGTTAGTAGAATACGTAATTAATAAATGATCATTAATGCCTGGTTTGCTTTAGTTATTCAGGAGCGAAGCCCCTTACATATACAAGAAGGACCTTCGCTGGTGGGTCGCTATGGGCTAGAAAAGGGGGACCACCTTAGCTCCCGACAATATGCAACTATGTTTGTTATATGTAAAGCCCGTATACTAGGTAATTACGTATGAAACCAACGCCGCTCCCGTCCCAGGCGGTGCTCACGGTCTACAAACTGGGTATTTACAAATGGACATTCGCGGGTCTAATATCGGATGGGTCAGCTTGGATATTAACACCGCTGTCACTCAATCGCTGATGTTTGGCAGGGGGAAGAAGTCCTCGCGAGACATTGCGTCTGTTGGAGTAATAGTAGTAGGTCCATCCACTCAACCTAACCCTGCACGCCAGAGACCCCCCAAACATCGTAGTCACTATTCCTGCAGATCTTACCATCCCTCCAGCGGATTGTGGCGGTGCAAAAAGCCTTGCCCCTATCGCCCTTCTTATACGAACAATGCTGCACGTCCTCGAGGACGGTGAACTCGATAACATCTGAGCGGTGGTATACCCTTAGCCCTCTTAAAACTCCCCAGAACGAGATATGGAAGAAAGTCCTGGACGGGAGAGAGAAAAGCGACTCACATTCCCAGACGCAGAAATCGAGCGCGCCGCGTACGTCCTTCGTCTCGAAGCGCAGATCCGCGCATGCGGCGCCGATGCGCCGGAAGTGGTCCCATCAGCGCCTTCTTGTCCATGTGGAGGACCATGAGCCCTACGATGATTATTAATAGCCGCCGTCAGCCCCTAGCTCCGTTTCTTCAAGAGGCCTCTCCCCTTTGCACGGTATTTCATTCACCGTAGTCCGGGTAATCTAGTCCCTCTTCGACGAAGTACGCGAGCGCCGCGTCGATGTCCCCCAACGCCCAGGCCGCAGCGTACGCGTCTACGCGGCTCCCCATCTCGCGTTCGGCTTCCGCCAGTTCAGCCCGGAAGACCCCATGGTTGGCAGGAGAGTTTTGAGTGTGAAAAATAGGGATCTAGGGTAGGTGGAGTGATAGTCTCAGCTTCCTTTCGGGCAACGGTCAGGGTGTAGGTGGTAGTTTTATGGGAGTGTCGCGCTGTCTGCCAGTCCTGTCAGACAGTCGCCATCGGGACACGGAAGGTAAGGCATACATACGGTCATACGTCCATATGTTTGTCGGGGTGCGTGCGGCTGTGACTGACGTGCAGCAACTGCTGCGAGGGCCTTCACGCGGATTTGTTTTCTTCCGCAATGTTGCGCTATGTTGAGACAGCTTGAGCGGGTATAACCACGGCGAACCTCAGCAGCTCTCCGGGCCCCTAAGAACCATCGATCGGGGCTCCATAGAATCTATTTGCTAGGCCACGGCAACTAGATAGGTTACCTCTCCTCTGTAAGTCCTAAGGGCACTGGCAGCATCGTATGACAAGAAGCTGTACAACCGGGTGGTGACGGGAATGCATTACCTAAGTGGTGTCACAGTCTGCACGGCCGGCCGTCAAAGGTCAAGCCCTCGTGTCACATCCGTGCTATGCATCTAACCAATGTGCCGGCGGATATATGACCAACGGCGAAACCAGCTCCAGCCGCATCGTCCCGGCAGCCAATGATGATTAGGTGCCTCAGTTGGGTGACACCCACCTCTATCAGCCCGCCGGGGAATGAACCAAGTCTCTTCAATGGTCGGGAGGCGACAGCCAATAGATTCGACCGCAACTGACATATAGGCACAAAGCCGTATACGTAATCTGGCGCTTGCAGGACCCCTCTTGCTGTTGCTAAAGATGTACGTTCCCAACACTGAGCTAGGACTGTGGTCTCTGGTCCGTTCAAGTCATATTGGGTCTCGGGTAACGTCTACACGCCCTGGGGAATGAGGATTATTGAGGTATTAACATGACGAAGACACGTAAGTAAATTTTTTTTTGAACCCGACCAATGTAGAGCGTGGATGGATGAATATCTTCTTTGTTATATCAATTAAGCTGGAAACAAACGGTTCGCACCGTAAGGGCTGCTCTAGGATGTCTTGCTCCTACCGGATATATACAAACATAGTCGCTTGCAATGGCTGGATATTGTTAAGAAGACTGCATCTTGGCCCGTGTAAACCCGTCACTACCCCTTTTCTTCTCCCCATCAACCCCAATATCCTGTAACCCATGATATATAACTTTCCCCTAGAATAGTCAGTCGCTGTGCTAGATGCCCGCCGGGAGCCTCTCAAACTTTTACACGTCATAGACGACCAATAGCAAACTTACGGGCATCTTTCCTCCTCCAGCGTCGATGCCTCGATTCGAGTCTGCCCCGAGGAGAAGAAGGCAAATCCATCCTACTACCCGGCCGTTCAACTTGAGCCGTAGCTCTAAGAACAGGCCGTTTGGTCACGTATATACCGTTGTTTGTCCTGGTGAGTCCTTTTCGGTCTGTGGCGCTCATTACCCGGTTTCCTTGTTTCTGCTTTTCATTGAGGCATGACTGAGGCGGGCACTTCCATCTCACCTGCGGCTGTAAGTCCCACAGGCCCTGACCGAGCACACGACGCCATTCCCCCGATTTATACCGCCAAACTCCACTAACGAATCCCAAAAGCTCGGCGTTAACATTGTTCAGGCCACGACATGAATGAGAACCTCACCGTACCTATAAGGGGAGACAATAGCTAGTGTTCGTTTCTCGCCCCGGCGGGCAGCTTCCCCAATAATCTAGGTTTCCTTGAATGCTAATCGGATACCCCAGGGCATCCTAAAACTCGGCTAAATGGCCGAACCGTAACGATGACAAGGACATGCTGTCGATGTACCCATACTATCGACCAGGTGTTGAGCGTGGGCTATTCGAATGACGCAATGTCGAGCCAGTCCTCTGCAAAAGAAAAAAGTGGTTCAGACGGTGTGTCTAAACTAACTCCTTATTTTCGGAGTCCGGGCTCATTGAATGATGGCCGCGAGTGGCGGCTTTGTGAGCCCCTCGGATCTCAGCATTCCACTGGCATCTTGAGCTTGTCCCCAGACCCGAAGAAACTAAATCGTCAACTCGCTACCTCAGACAGTCATCTGCGGGAAGTCATTATTCAACCAGTCATTGGAGAACCACGGCCCGGCATCGAGTCCGGTATTGCCAAAGGACTCGAAGTTGAAATCAAAGCCGTCCATGGCGCCCTCGAACGCATTATTGTTATCCAAGCCGTCGGGCGGGACGACCGGGGGCAGGTTCGGCTTCGGCATATTCTGGTCGCCAAGAACCATCTCTGCGGACATCGACATGCCGGGGGGTCTCGGATGCGAGAGCACCGGAGTGGCGTTCGAGTTGGGCGTGTGCACGGAGGTGCCATATGGCGATGGCACACCGGCATGATTCAGCGGCGACGGGATGGGCATGTTCGCCACCTCGGTATCGTCCACGATCTGCATCTGGTAGACCGGGTTGTGTCTGAATAGCGTCTGGCGGGACACGAGATTCGGACTGCCAGGGCCGCTTGGAGTGTTCGGAGCGAAACCTCGCGCGATGAGGTTTTCAAGGTCATTTACGACCGCAGCACCAGCGGGGACGTGGTTCATCGCCTTGGCTACCGCCAAGCATCGCTGTGCACGTTCGACGATGTCATCTGCCGACAACTGGTATTCGACGCCGCGCGTATGATAGATAGAATACAGTACGCGGGCGCATTGGTAGGCGCAAACGGCGAGGTCGAGATCGGTGACGGGGAGACCGCCGTCGAGGGCGAGAATAGACCTGAATATATCCGACATCCCTATGGCATGTTCGTAGCACTGCTGGGCGCACATGGCGACGAACTGGGGATCTAGACGGTCGACGGCCGACCGCGACAGCGATTCCTTGATTCCCGGTAGTATGATCCGAAACAAATCGCAATGACACTGTCGCCACCATACGTGAATCATGATGAAGACGCAAAGGCGGGGAGAGTAGGCGCGGAGCTGCAGATTGCTGTCCGAGAACTTGAATGACGCTGGCAGGAACTCGTGAAAGTTTCTCAGCTCGTCCGCCAGCACCTTCACTAATTCGGGTAGCTGTGTCAGCTCCGAATCAGACATAGCCAGGACATTCTTGGTGCAGTACAACACGCGGCTCCTCATCCACAACAGTCGAACGTGAAGCAGCAGAGACCCGACATCATCTGGGAACGGTTTGGTGGGGATGGGGCGAAGAAATTCGGTAACCTGTGGAAGATCGAATTCGAAATTTCGCTCATTGCACGGCAGCTGGATATGCATCGATTCAGGGGGCAACAAGGTAAAATCCGAGTAGCCGCCGTTGATTCCCGAATCGATGGTACAGAATGCCCACATCAGTCTTCTCCGAGATTCCCTAGCCAGGAAACATAGACTGGGATTCTCATAGTTGAGCCGCAGGGCGTATGCAAAGCGCGCCCCTATCGCCGCCAACATGAAGGCGCCGGTGAACCTGCGGGAGAGCATCCTATGCTTCATAATGAGGACTAGTGCCTGTATCTTGAGCGTTGACGGGTTTTCCAGATCCTGATATATCATTTGCTGGCATTCATCGACACATCGGTTCCCGTATTCGCGCGTGCCGGGGCCTAGATCAGTGAGTAGGGAGGTAATGCCCACAATGGCAAGCAACAAGGCCTTGTCCATCATGCCAGCATGATATCGCTGCATAAGAGAGGCGCGGTGGATGAAGGAGAGTACGGGCACATGGTGTACGTGACGGAAGTAATTGTTGAACGCCTTAAGAATCAGCGCCTCGTCGGGAAACTTGAACCTGCGGTGACAGTCAGCCTCCAACGAAACATACGCCGAGCTGGAGCTGGGGCCATACGCGTCATTTGTAAGTCTCCTTGGTATCGACGGTCCCGAGAGATCGTGACGTTGATTGTTATCTGGAAGACCATGGCCGTGATGGGATCCGTTTTCATCCCTCCGCAACATCACCCTCTTCTCGGGTGGTTCTGACGTGACAGATTCATGTTCCGAGTCGGTAGCACCGGCTTGTTGGGAAGTGCTGTGGCTATTGTTCCCGGTCACTATCGCAGTGCCATTAACACCGCCGGATCGCTTCGTCGGCCGATATACACAGTCTATTCCCTGGGCCTGGCATCGAGCACACTTCGGGGTCTCGCCGCTGCATCTAGCTTTTCTCGAGTGGCAGTTGATGCATGCCAGCCTCACCCGTCGCCTCGGAAGAGAGAAGGACGTTATGCTATCGGAGTCGGGGTGTGGTGAGCTCTTGTCCTGGAAGGAGCAGGTGAAGCCCAGGCGCTCACAGTTCTGGCAGACATCACGGCGGCCATCACAGCGGACCTTCCTGGCGCGACAAGTGGCACACGTCTGGCTCGCCTTCTTCTGGGTACGGTTGGCGGGGTCAGATGCTGCGGCGTCTGTCGCGACCTCGGCTGCCGTGTCGGCCGCGGTAACCTCGGCGCTCATATCGTGCATGTCCATCCTCAACCCGGTCTAAGTTCGGGATTCGTATTATCCGGGTCCGGGTCCAGGTCCGGATGACGACGATCGTAAGACTGGCCCGGAAATCATTAAAGGAGTCTCAAATCCGCAACGGGTCCAGATTCTCGTGGGTAGCTGTAATAGTTGTGGGGTTACAGTAGCTCGAAGGGCGGACTCATATCGGGTAGTCTAAATGGCGTCAGTAGGACCTGAGATGGTGTCAGAGCCCTTCGAAAAATGCGAGGGAAAATCGCGTGCTTTTTCTTTGGTTGGAGGGTCCGACAATGGAAGCTTGGAAGAGAAGCAGGAAGAATTAAAGTGGACCCTGACTCGATCTGCTACATATATGTACTTAAGTACTCAACTTAGTGCTTATAATCCATCTGTTTAAAGGAATAAATTACTTACTTACTGAAAATAACATCTACGCAGACCCCCCGATATTAATTGCATTTAAAACACTAACGTTAAACAGATTTGATTAAAAGCTTGCACTTGTTTCTTTTCTTACTTTACAGGAATAGTCATTGTATACCCAATGTGTCGAATAGAAGCAAAATGTCTTCTCCTACAGGAGTCTAACAGTATCTCAGAAGGTTGGGAAGGGGAGGGTGAGAGGTCCGCGGGGCTTTTTTTCAAAAAATAACCTATTTCCCACCACGACCTCCCCTCCCTCGTCCTGAAAGTCGCAAAATATATCTAACATGTGCTTGTCGTGCGAAATGTGGCAGTATTATCCCATTCCTGTAGTCCCACACCATGAAGACAACAGCAAAGGCTGCGTTATCTAAGAAGTTGATTGTTTGCTGCGTTCTTGCTAAGGGTGGTTCTAGAACACAAGACTCTCGTGCCTCGACCATGCTTGTTCAGTAGCAGAACCGAGACAATGTTCTTTCTTCTTATATGAATGTCTGCTTACCTATGCAGAATGACAGACTACAGCTACCCTCACCTCATTCTTCGCGAACCCTTCACCCCAAGCATCCTTCAAGACTGGACAGTCCGAATATATCGGACATAGTTGTGGTTTCTTCAAGCCGAATCTAATATGGACAGTGGAACCTCCAGCTCTCGCCCCCACAGTGGCGCGCACGTTTGGTTGCGAGTTTGAATGGTCTATTGCCTTCCTATGGGAAGACGAAGAAGAAACACTCGATCGGAGCAATGGTAACTTGCCGCCTGCCATCAGAGTACCGAGAACTCTAGGACATGGCCTAGCAGACGAATCAAGTTTAGTTGCATACGTCCATGATGACATCCGTCGGACCTTACAGGGTCATGGGATTCCACTTAAAACACCCAGAGGTATATTGAATATCGAAGACCTTCGAGAACATTGTCTCGCGCTATATGACGGCTAGGAAGTGAAGATTGACTCGTCGATAAGGCCGCCGAACCAGTCGGGGTATCACTGGTGTCCCGTCGAGATCACATCCCCGGCAGAGGTGGCCAGTGATGAGTCCTTTTCGGCTATTACCTACGTCGTCAACCTTTTGACCTCCAAGTATCGAATGACGTGAACCCTTCCTGCGGACTGCACGTTCATGTCGGACAGGGCGGTGATTTCCTCGAACTAGGCGCGTTGCGTCGAGTGGCAGGGCTGTTGTAGGCGGCGGATCCCCTCCTAGGTTGCCTGCATCCTCCGTCGAAGAGATTCTGCTACTATTCGCAGAGTCTCCGGGAGCGCACCCGTCTCGCTCGCGGGACTACAGCCGTCGATTTCGAACCGACATGATACCTGACGAGACCTGCGGCCGATATATCGGGCGTAAAGTTCGTCACGGTGAGGAGTCCGTTCATTGGCGGGAGATGAACGCCGACAAAAAGACGTCATCAATTTTCAAGTTAACAGGCTGTCAGGCCACTTCAAGCCTTTCGCCGGGAAGGAAGACGAAAGGATAGATGGAGACGGAACAACCTCTCAAGATACGGAGGCGAGATCTGAGGGAGAGAACTCAGAAGAGTCGCTTCCTCAAGTGATATTAGCTGACGATGACATATCACAGGCTGTCGAGGAGTATCATGCCAGGGACACTACTGAAACTGGTGACAACAATGCTGCAGACGGTAGTGCGACCCATCCGCCGGATACGACGTACAGGCGCTGCTTGGACCGCAACACAGCTAGGATACCCCTGCCAGGTTATACGGCCGAAGACGAAGCCCGTCTCAGGGTGATTGCAGCTTACGGTTGTGAAACAATGCTCCCGCTAGAGCCGAAGGCCCAGACCGACGCCGGGGTCTTCTTCGGAATAGGAGAGATGTTCTCTTGTCCGAGTTCATGCGTCCTCTGCTGGGTGCTCCGATAGGTGGACAGACCGAATTACAACTTCGCCGCTCACGACTGCCTCAGGCTCACGGAGCCCAAGTCCAACCCGCGCACGATAGAGTTCCGGGAGGCTGCCGGCACGACCTCAGGTAAGTGGGCTGAGACATGGGCCCGCATATGCGTCGGTCTCGTCGATTGGGCCGAGTACGCTCCGGTAGACGAGTATCTTGCGGTCTTGAACCGCTGTGATGAGGCGGCTAAAGGTGGTAGATACGGTGTCGTCGATCTCCTTGACCAGATCGGGCTCTTCGCTGAAGCAATCGTTGTCGAGAAATGGTTGCAGAGCGATGGAGCTAGGCATTGATTTCCGAGTGAAGCACGGAGTATACTGCCGGATCCGTCTGGAATGCCCCGTTTGTTCCACCCTTTGTTTCATCCGTTTTCACTTTATTTTTTCTTGTTTCCTCTCTTCATTTACTTATTTTAGTTTCAAGGTACGTTTAATGGGGTACTAATTAGGAAAGCTAGGAAAGTATGGATTCTAGAAGACATGGAAGGTGTGTACTATGAAGGTGGGGAAGATCTCATCGGCTAAGCTAGCCTCGTGAGAACTTTATAGACTTTAATAAAGCATACAGCTCCCAACCAATTAACCAGTCAGGTGGGCGCATGGCGATATACAATCGCGCTTGACTAGATTACTATATTTAATAGTAAAAGAGTAAATCAAGAGATTGCAGGTTAGAGCCCTGCCGTGTTCATATATTCCTTCTTGCCCTTCGGAAATATGAAGACGTGTGACGATGCTGTGGCTCGTCTACACGGTTCCCCCTTTTGTAAAGTGGTTGGAGCGTTCTGAATAATATAGCAACATTTCTGGCCCCCTGCTTGAATGTGCAAGCTTTAGGGATACGAGATATCGTCCGACATTAAATCACAATACATACATCCAACATACGTAACAATCTGGCTTGTACATGGGAATCCAACCAAGCTGATCGTCTACCTCTCAAGAAAACGGCAACAGGTAACCTATGAATCCTTTAGAGACGATAAGGCAGCCTCACCTCGCCAGGCGCGTGGTAGGTGGGAACCTTCATTTCAAGCGCCTCGCCCGAGTATCCAAGATCTTCGGCAACCAGCATCGCGCACTTCTCACCAATCAGAAGAGCGGTCGAGTACCTAGTTCCATGTCAGCGGCGTGTCGATCGACAAAGATAGGGCGACGTGACTCACGTGTTGCAGCCGACATTGTCGGGGCAGATGCTGAGGTCGGCCACCTTGAGCCCCTTGACGTCGTGGACGTTCAGACGCTCGTCCAGCACACCGTGCTTGACGATGCTGTTGCCCTCCTTAGGGGCCATGGAGCAGGTCTGTCGTTGACTCCGTCAGTAGTGTTATGATATGTGTCCGGATAAGTAATACTTACGCCGAGGCAGTGCCAAGTACTCTCGACATGGCGCCTGACCCATTCCTCAACAGCCTTGATGTCGCTCGTGCTATACTTCAGGTCGTCCCTGATATTGGCCTTGTTGCTGTTCAGGATGTTGGCCTCGGGCCTCCTGCTTGGCTCTGGGTTGTAGACACTCCAGCTACCATCTAGAAATACGAGTGTCAGTAAAAGCTCCGTACTCTTGGGATCGCGGTCGTAAAGAAGTTATAAACTCGGTAGATCCCAACCATCACGAAACGACAAGAGGATAGTAATGGAGTCGTAAAACTGATTGAACTCAACATACGCTGCAGGCCAGCACTCAAGTTCCCAGGGAGGGCGTAGCGCTGGGTCGTCTCTAGATCCATGTCATTGGCACGGGCAGGTGAGTCGTTGTCGAAGAACGGATGCATGGCCTGGACCTCGCCGGCATACGCTTCCATACGCCGCGCCGTCTCGCGGGACTTGATATAGCCCCAGACCATGGGCGCCATGTCGCGCTCGTCGTTCATGAACCCCGTGTCAAAGTCTGGGGCCGCGTACGGGTCCGGCGACTTAACGTGGATGTAGCCGCGGGAGAAGGGGTACTCGAGGAAGTGGAACATGGTGAAGAACTTGCCGGGGGGCATCAGCATGTGGTCGCCGAACCACCCCGCGATCACCGAGTAGTGCATGACGGGCTTGTCGGGCTTGTTCTTGAAGTAGCTCTCCCACCCGTCCTTGAAGTGCGGCGTCGGCCACGACTCGAACTCCTTGAGCTCTTCGGCCGTCGGGCGGATCTTGACGCCGGCCTCGATGCCGTTCGTGGAGAGCGGGCCCGAGCCGTTTTGCTGCCATTGGGCGTAGACCTCTGGACTGTGGTTAGATTGATTTTCTAAAAGCCCCGAACGAGGACGCAATGGACTCACCCCTCTGGACCTCGGGCACACCGCGCACGAAGTCATCGAAACTCTCCGTCTCGGGCCTGGCACGGTACGTTGCAAAGGTGAGGTAATGATCCTGGAAGTTGAGGCCCACACCGGGGAGATTGACCTTCGGCTCAATGCCGGCCTGCTTCAACTTTTGAGGGTCGCCTATGCTTGCCGTCAGCGATACATCTGGATATGGAGAGAATATGGTACGCACCGATCCCGGATCGCTGGAGGATCAAGGGAGAGGAGAGGGTGCCGCCGGAAACCACGATTTGCTTGCGGGCTTTGAAGATACGGGTCTTCAGCTGGTTCGGATGGAGGGGCTTCGTTGGTCTTTGATCCGTAAGTACACGTGGGCTACTCCCTGATGCATAAATATTTGCTACTTACACTGTCTGGACGGCCACAGCTCGGCCATTTTCGATGATGACTTTATCGACCTGGCCCAAGTCAGCGACCAAGTTCACCATCCTGCATGGTTCATAGACGGGAGTTTGTTTCGGATCATCCATCGTAGTGTAACCTCTTGAACCCTCAGAATCATAAGCCTACCTTAGTATTGCAGGCGAGGTACAGATTGTTGTACACAGCACGGGTTGAGTGGACATAAGCGTGAGCGCTATCAGACCGGCGTCCAGTCTGTGACCCCAATGTTAGTCAAAAGGGCTTTCCGTGTCTAGAGAATCTTGTGATCTCCTTACGTCGCGGTTGATCCACTTCATCCAATGCTCGGCACCGTGGCCGGTACTCAGGTCTTGCAGATCGTCAACGACAGGAATATCCTGCGACTCTGCAGCCCTCAAGAAGTCGTCCTTGATCGGATAGGTGCTGCGTGACATTCGGGTTAGCAAATGACAGAAGCTGGCACGGCCTAACCACTCACTAATTCCCAAAGGACACCTTGATCGGTCCGTCGGAACCGTGGATCTCCCTGTCAGTGTCAGGAATTGTGCAAGGAAAAGGTGACGAGAAGCTGACTTGGTATGAGATGCCCGTTGGTACGTCTCATGCTTCTTCATTAAGGGAAGAAGTTCCTTTGTCGTCCAACCTTTAGCCTGGAAGTCGTCGTAGTCCGAGGCGGAGGCACGAGTGTACATCTAGACATACAGTCAGCCAAGCACAAGATTATAGTAGGTCACGCGGGACATACCAAGAAGTTGATAGATGAGCCACCGCCCAAGACGTGAGCACACGGCACAACCGCCTTTCTCCCGGAGAGCCATTTAGACGGACGAGATTCGTAGAAGGAAGCCGTCTTGGAGTCAAGTTTCATGTTACGGGGGTAGACGCCCGGTCGGTACACCCAAGGGTTATTGAGGTTACTCTCGCCAGCCTCGATTAACAAGACCTTGAGGTTATGGTCCAGATTCGCCAAGCGACCCGCCACCACACACCCGCAACTTCCACCGCCGCATACCTGTCAATGATCAAGTCAGTCCTATCTCGGTATACTCGTTCATCCTCGCGATTTACGACGGAATGTCACAGACACGGTCCACAAACAGGACGACTTGTTTCCACCCGAGTCATTGGAGGGGGTGTGCGCTGTAACTCATAGGAAGATGAATGAGAAGACCTACTATGATATCGAATTCGTCTGGCAAGCTCATGTCGTCTTTACTCCTATCAATCCAAGGCGAACAGACTGCGGAACACGTTTGAAATGGTTCTCGAGTGCAACCGTCCGAGATATTTATGTATCCTAGCTGACAACGTGGCTTCCCCAGAAATATGACCGAGATGAGGGGACGTCGTAACGGTACAATCTCCGAGATATCTCCAGCAGGATCCCCCACGAAATTGTCTACGCTGATTCGGTGCCATCGGCATTGTGCAGCAGATGCATTCTTGGAGAAGCATAATCCTCCTTGACCCCTCTTCCCTGCGATGGTGTTGAACGAAAGTCCGCCAATAGCTGGTTCCTCGCCGAGTCATCTGATACATACCACTACAGCGTTCCCGCTTCGTCTTTGGTTGCTTTGATGGATGCCAGTCTGCTTAACCGGTAAACGAGGGTTACGCCGCTTGCTGACGGCATATCAAAGACCGCCGATTGACTCTGTTTTACCTCCTTATCCTTTACATTACTAAAGTGCGCTCAGGGATGCTCATCTTAACACACTACCTGTATCACCCGAGATATGTGCTCGCACAGACACGCCAATGAACCTAGATATGTCCGGGTGGTACATCGAGACCCCGACACATGAGGCTTACGTCCAAAGGGTATCATGCCCTTCCATAGCTGCGATCCGTGGCCCCGGCGTCAACAGCTTCGTGTCATTGGAACTTCACCCCGTCGAAGACACCTTGTTACTGTAGACGGTTTAACGTAATAGTCTCTATCATAAAGGTCAGGGGTCATCGGCATATTGTGGGGGTGGAGAACATACCCCTATTGGGCGGTGGCTGAATCTGCGGCTTAAGTGGGCCTCCCCGCAACGTAGAAGCCCCCTTGCGGATCCGGTTCGGGAAGACATACGACTTAGTACTGTAGAAGCCGCATAACGCTCATGCAGATTTCAACAATGCAGGCCAATCACATCCCCTACCGCATTTCCCGGAGAGGGGCTGTTTTGCTCACCTACTGGAGGTCTTGGGTATGTCCTCGTAAAACGACCCCGGTTTTGAATAGATGATCAATGCCCGCCAACAGCGTCAAAGGGCATCGGGGGTTGCTCGACACTCGTTGTGCCGAATAGCCTTTATATGTATGCTAGCTAGGTTAACTATGTCGAGTTCCGGCAATTGCAGAGCCAAAAGAGAAAGTGAGTCGGGGGAATGGTGGTCAAACTGCCGACAAGACCGGTCGCCCGGTTGATACGGTGTGGTAATACGACCTGCAGAAGGCTGTCGTTCGGTTCCATATACTGCAGCAGAGTGTGATAATAGGTCATCGACGTTGCAATGCCGGTCTTGGGGTATTTGGCTTCTTCGTCCTGCCAAATGGAACGCCAGAATCCTTCTGCAACCCGATCCTCTTTCGGAAAGGAAATCCACCGCGTACCCCAATCCCTCAAGAACCTACAGGCTGTAGGGATCAATAGCTGACGTGTGCGTGGTCGTTCTGCATAATCGTCCACGCGGATGATACTCACGAATGCGGACTCAGAGGTACGCTATGACAATGAGTGAGGTTGATTTGCTCCGCATGCCCCAGCCCAATTGAAGGGACACCCCTTGGAGGCCAAGCTTGGCAATGATTGCTTGTGCAGGAAGCCAGTTGGACCCCGCCCTCCATTATTCTCTCGGTCAGCCATTTGCACCGATTTTGCTTGAGCGGTCCTATTTATATGAAGTGCGTGTAAGAGAATTCTACCTTAGGTTATCCATGGAAGAACCGGTGTATTAATAGCAGCGATCTAAATTTTGGGGAGCGAATCAGATTTCAGAGCAGTGGATGTGACGCGCCATTAGTAATGAAGGTGAAGTAGATCGTGGCTGAAAAACAAGAGACTATAAAGTCCGATACAATATCACACCTTGTACTTATTATATACGCGCAACTTTGTGAACACAGCAGCCAAAGAAGTTCGGCACTTTTAAAAGTACCGCCTGCAACTTTCACACGAGCCGTCTAGGGCCATTACTCGGGGTTTGCGGTGAGTAACTCCAATGCATTAGAGGTCAACTGGAAAAAGTCGTTTGAAGCGTACTTGCTATGTATGGGCCGCTGACGGAGACGTCTAGCCATAATCCAGGCCGGGATCGCTTCTAGTCTTCCTTATCACCAGGGCCGCGGGGTGGGTTCTGTCAGCGTCGTTGGCGCCCTCTTTCCCCTATTTTGGGATTTTCGCTGGTGTTCTAACACGAGAAGAATAGACTCAAGGTAAATAGCCGTGTAACAGAGCTTCCAAATAGCACTGGCTGTGAGCAACACAAGATACTGGTTAGGTCGGTGGTATATTATCCATTTACCCCTTCCACTAAATGACGATGGAAATACCTACTCCTTTGAGCGTCTACGATGACAACTCCCATTTAGACTTTGTATGCATCTTTTCATTGGCTCCTCCATAGCATATATTCTTCACAGCCCCCTACATTCCCAGTTGCTTTCCTTATCCGGGTCCCCTGAAATATATTTTGCTCGTCGGGGGTATGCGCATAAGGGGCGTTGGCTCTGCACTCCAGCGGACGAAGTTTCGTTGCGAAACTTCGTCGCGATGATCTTATCAGGCGCTACATCCTCCTCTACCCACCTCATGAGAGCTAGAATAATGTCGTGATCCGCGTCTTCGAATCCGGGCACCGAATGTGTGGCGCCCGTGAGTGATTGGGCAGCGCCGGCAACATACCACGGTGCATTAGGAGAGCCGTAACAGTGATCCATTCCCGGGACCAAGAAGAACCGGTAGAAGTCATCCAGGTCTACGTTCTCAGCCGTAAGAGCATTAGAGACTTCCTTATAGTAGTAGATGCTACTAGTGCTCGGTATAACGGTATCTGCATCACCGTGGTAATGTATAATTTTGCCGCCGCGTTTACGAAACGTGAAAAGGTCATAGTCGTCGGCGCTGGCGTTACCAGGGTCGATAGTATCGGCGAAGAGAACATCTCTATGTGAGAATTGAGTGTAGTCCCACTCAGTATCGTTGAATACCCAGTTGGTATAGTACCCATGCTCAAGCAGTGCATCTGTTCCGTCGCCCAGTAGGATGGTCGGATCGATGCCGAGTGTTGCCCCGGGGAAGACGAAGGTTTCATTGGCTGCTACCCAGTCGCCATGGAATCGTTTGATCGTAGTAAGCTGCTCCGGAGTCAAACACCCTAATGGGTCTGAGTCAGGGGCGCACAGTAGGGCATCGAAGTTGAAGCCGCAGCCGTGAACGTCGCTAATGATACCATCGATGAGGCCATCTTGGCCATCACATTGCGCTTTGACCTCTGCCACGATAGCTGGAAAGAGCGAAGGACTGATATGTTTTGGGTCAGAGGCCGGATAGTTCAACAGGCCCCAGTAAAGCAGGGCGCCTGCTAGGTGAGTCGACCACCATGCTGGTGCCCCAACTGAAATGCCGTCGAACGAGTCTGGGTGAAGGTAAATCTCCTTTAATCCCTGACGCCCACCAGTGGAGCAGGCTGCGTAGTAGGAGTACCTGATGCCTTCAGGGGTCGCATAGTACTTATTGACGATTTCCTATTGCCTGCCAGTCAGCTTTCTTCGAGTCAAAAGCAGAATGACCATGCTTCGTTCGTCCGTACTTTTGCAATTACTACCGAACCATGCATAGCACGGTAGCCCCAGTCGAACAGACTTTCAGGGGCATTAAGACCCCAGGATGCATCGCGGGCCCCTGATGAATGACCAGTATCTGTCGACATAGTCGCAAAACCGTACTATAAACTCCATCAGCGAAGTTAAAATACTACATTTTGACGGCTTACATGTGATAGAGTACCCATATCGAGCCTGTAAACACTGAAGGTTAACGAAACGCTATCAACTACGGGCTTGCTATGGCCAGTTTCACGCCTGTGCTTTATGCCCCTGTAGTTCACTATGGGACTACTTACCAGTTGATTCCACCACCGTAACCACCATTCCCAGTCGTCATCAGTCGCTCGTTCCATGTGCCGTCTTCTGGTAGGAAAAGCCCGAAGTTGAAGGATGAGTTCGCTGACGACTTGACATTGATTCCGACGGCGCAGAGCGCGGGCAGCTGGGTCGCATTGACTGGGAACAAAAGATTTGTCTCTGCATCTCCGAAGCTGCCATTTCGGGGCACGGCTTCAACATAATTCACGGTTGCGTCTGGAATATTCGCGACTATGGCCTCGAAGGTCTCGATCCTGCAATTGTTAGCGAGTGCCCCAAGCGGCCCAACGAACAGCGGGAGCAAGTTCGAAAGGTTAGGCATTCTAGGCGTGCTCGTTCTGAACTAAGCGTGTCTCGAAAAGCTGCGTTGGTAGTGACGAATTAGTCTGACGGTAATCATTGAGGATGAGAAGTCAATATTTATACATCGAAGCTATGGTAACTGCTGTGTGCTTATTCGCTCCTCCGGATCGATTCCGAGTAAGTTTTGTTCCCAAATTCTCTCCATGTTTATGCCTTGAGAGCTGTTTCGGCCTGACTTCATCACCGAGGTGCGATACCACCACTCATCTGCCAGGGTAGACACGCAGCCCTAGGGTAAGTTGCCCCTGTGTATTAGCTGTGCTAATGTAGTTGCCTGGATGGGCATGCTGAATGGGAATAATTACCTCGGAGATATTTGTCAGCATTGCCATTGTTTAGTACCTCAAAAGGATCCGATTACGTACGCAGCTGGGCCGCAGAAATGCTTAAAGCGGCCACTTACAGATTGAATTAGCCAGGGAAAGGTTCTAAAGCATCCTTGTTATTCCGAGTGCCGAGGCGCTCCTCAACAAACGGAACGACATGATTACCGAGATGAGAGCCTGAATTCAATTTCCTTCCTATACAGTACGTAGCTTCCTCGCCTATATAACGCCCATCGTCATTTTCTTTCTACGTCTCGTACCAGTAAGTCCACGTGTGCCAGTTAGGGTCTAGAATCAGTAGCCTCGTAGTCTCATTGGCCTGAGAATCATGTGCATCTGGAATGAACCCCATTTCGCATCGACTAAATTCGATTTTGGCCCTGCCCTGCCCGTAAACTGGTCAAAATGCAGAGTTAGAGCATGTCTGAGATTGTCCACGTTCCCGGCTGGGTGAAGAACTCGCCAGGGACAGATGCAGGTCTCTGCTTTACACGACTTCAAATCGAACAGCAGGGAATCCAATCGTGCTACTACCTTATCAAGTGGCATACCCATGAACCTCTCTGGTGCCTTCTCATCCGGGCTCAACAAGTTGACCATATGACGGGGGTCTGCCTTCAAGTCGTACAGTTCACATTCGTTATTACACCCGACTTGATAGAGGGGGTTCTAAGAGTCGCTGGGAACACGGATTGCCTCGTACATGTTGCTATAGTGGAGGATCAGATACCAATCGTAGGCCTTCCCTTCATTCAATGCGAAGCCCCAGTGCTCGATCGTCACATGATCTTGCTGAGCCTCAGTGGCTCCATGCACGTCCTTTCCCGTGAGAGGAGTTGCTAAGCCGTCGAAGTCGCCCCCCAAGGGAGCACTGGCAATTCTCAACGTGGTCGACGCAATATCCGCGTGTGTGGTGGCGACGTCGGTGATATGCCGACGAGGCACATTTGGCCCTCTTACTATGAAGGGGATATCTACGTTCTCCTCAAATCTGCACTGCTTGGCGGGGTGCATTCGGTGTGGACCGATATCTTCAAGCCCTTCGTCAGCAGTCGTCCTCTCAGTATCTCTCGTAACAAGGATGGAGCGATTTGATGAGGCTAGATGCACTTACGATATCCGTTGTCGGTGGCGTACATGATATACGTATGGTCAAGAATTCTACGCCTCTCCAAAATTTTTACAATGTCATTCGCCATCTCGTCGACGCCTTGTACGACCGAAGCCGCTGGTGGTGGTAGTGGTCGTTATAATCAACGGCATCCTGGTTAAGCTTCGGTAGCTCCCCAATCCAGCTTACGCCAGACGGCTTGCACGGGTTAAAGTTGATCGTTCGAGGCACTTCGGCATCTTTAAATAAACCGGCATGTCTTTCTGCAGGGACCGGTGGTGAGAACTCCACTTCAGTCAGGGGACTATGGCTCCCGTATTTATACCCCGGCGACCAAATATTGCAATGAGTGGCTACCGGAGCCATCTCGAGGAAGAAGTTCCTGTCAGCTTTGGATGCCGCGTCAAGAAAGCCGAGTGTTTTCTCCGTCAGAAGGTCTCCGCTATATTTATGCTCGTAGCTGGCGAGTGGATCTTGATTACGCTGGTAAGTGGTGTTCAAGTACCAATAAATGAAGGGTCCTAGGATAGAATCCTCCTCGACTGTCAGTCTCAGATACACACGGCATTAATAGGAGGCTTACCGAGCCATCCCACCCGGCTGCATGAGGCGAACCATAATTCTGGACCGTATGGGCGGCATCGGAGAGCTTGCCAGTGTAATAAGTATGGTATGCTGCGTTTTAGAGCCAAACCGGAAGATAACGATCATTGTAGCCCTTATTCAGGGACTCCGGGTATCCACCCACGCCTATGATTATTAGCATTACTAGAGACAAGGAGGTATCTTCTCATACTATATGGAACCCCGACGTTGGTGACGTTGGTGTTATGGGCCAGCTTTCCAGTCAAAAGTATCACCCTAGAAGGACAACACAGAGCCGTCAGAGAAAAGACGTCTGAATGATGTTCCTTCGTCGATAAGATGACTTCTTTACGAAAGGCATGTAGTCGAGTGACTGCATATGAAGCTGTTTATCGCCAGTCAGAATGAGTATAATATTAGACCGCTCTGCCCCTATTCGCGGCGCATCGTTGGGTGCAAGTTGTCTCTCGTCTATCGGACCCAACTCATCTGTCCCGCGCCCTAACTAAATTTCAAAGCGAGGTCCAATAGCAAGCGTTGCAAGAGATGCATTGTCTAGATCTAGTTACTATTTTGCGAGATCTTCGAGGAGTACTTGGCAATAGGGCTGCTCAGTCGAAAGCCATGGATGGACGAGTAGCAGGATAATAGGGAGAGTCTCTTCTGAACGAACTCATATGTGGATAGTGCTCCGCGGACGTTGCTAGTATGCCAATATCGAATGCCTGTGTAAATGAGAGGTAGCGAACGTATAACGTACTATTGGAAAGAATCATCTAATCGCTGTTTTACCTACTGCATTGAAGTCGAGGCTACGTCCAGATATTTCCCGACGTGCAGGGACTCAACGGCGTCATCTCACCGACATGCTGTTCGATGTGATACTTAAGACCTCAGCGAATGACCTACTAATGCAACGGCAATATAGTGATCAAACACGCCCACGGCTACGTTAAGGCTGTCGACCCATAAACTTCATGTTGCACAGTGGGCGAATGCACCGTGACTGGTGGGAAGAGGATAGGGTAGAGGGGCCAGGCCATAGCGGTAAATCATGTTAGCTATGAAGTAGTACTTACTAACTACGGACCTTCAGGATACTTTCCGCAGGAGAAGGTTGATGCTTAGGCTGTTGTAAGTCGGTCGGGAAACAACGTGCCTAGTCCAGGCGTGACAGGCTAGCCACTTCATAGAAGGGGCCTCAGCGAGATGATATGGAGGTTATAGGGCACAACAAGTATTGATTCTTTTCCTGAGCTTCCATATATTAGTGGAATGGGGAGTGAAATCTTTTATGTGTAGAACAGACACCTTTCTATATCGACGGGCTTTCCGCAGCGTAATCCAACTGGAAGACATTTCTCATGAGGCCCATCGTCTTCACCACTTACCTCGGACCTCCCAGCCTCTACGGTGCTGAGAGCCGCCCGCTAACACATTAGGAATGCGATCTCAACGTCTAGAGCGCAAGACCAAGCTCCGGGATGGGCTTACCCGCATCGGAAGAGGCAAGTTAACCGGGATCTCGCTCCCTTCCCGGCCCTCCTTATCAGTAATTCTTGGAGGTCAGAATGGCAAGGCGACCCATAAATTAATAGCAGTCTGAAACCTCACCATTTTTCTCTTTTCTGGGAGAAACCACCCATATATTTAGACGCCCATCGGACTTTATCATAATTTCTGCTTGCACCTGACACTTCTATTGCCCCTTATAGGCGGTCGGACGTTCTGAATTCGTCCTACAGTCAGAAATCAAGGTCGCCACTCTTTTATCATCTATAGGGATCCGGTTGATTCCTGGATGTAAGAGTAATAACGAAATATCGAGGCGTTTTGTCGGTCATAGCCTGATACTATGCTTATTTGATAATGCTGAATGACATTAGGGTATTTCGCGCGAATCTATTACGCCGTAGAACTTACGCTAACTGAATAGATGATGTGCCAGCTTCCCTGAATCCCGTATCCTGAAAATTGCCGGTTCGAATCCCAAATAAAGTCCCACCAAAAAATGAATCCTGTCGTGACCCCGAAAAATGTTCGCTAGAAGGGATCGTGTCCTCCCTTAACTCCTCCCCCGGGCAGCTTCCCGAACTCTCTCTTCCACCGCACGTCTATGCAAACTCTGAATCGGAGTCGTTATGTTCTCGAATTTACTGCACCAGCTGAACCGTCCAACCATACGCAGCCATAAGGCCTCGCAAGTGCGGGCTCGATAGCGGCCCGTAGAACTCGACGATCACACTCTGCAGCGACTTGATAGCGCCGACCTGCGCGCCCACCACCGACAAGGCCTTGCTCGCGGCATCCGGGCTGCCCCCTTCGGGAAAACAGCCCATGGCAGCGGACAACTCCAGCACGCGGAGCTCGGGGCAACGGGCGGCGAGGGTCTCGAGGAGGAGCCTGCTCTGTTGCTCGAGGGAGAACTCGCGCCCCACTTCTCCGGTCGCGGGGGGAGGATTGCGGGACCCGAGGCGCGGGAACGGGATCCGGACGCGGCGCAGGTAGCCGGCGTTCCGGGGGCCGATGACGCCGAGGAACGAGGCGAAGAGGTCGCCCACGTCGAAGGGGAACACCATGTCGAAGTAGGGGTTCGTCCGCTGCAGGCTGAAGCAGTTGGCGGCGTACAGGCGCGCGGCCGCCTCGCGGTGGACAGCCCTGCTGGCGCGCAGGATCGCGGGCCAGAGGCGCAGGCCCGGCGTGAACGTCGGGTCGTGCGACCCGTACAGGCACACCGCTCGCGTGTCCCAGAGCGGCGTCGGGCTGAGATACAGGGGGTGCGAGACGACGAGCAACTCGTCGTATATCTGATTCCGGATTTCCGGGGGCAGATTGAATAAGCTCCAGCCCATGGTCTTGATTCTTTTATCCTAGCCTTATTCTTATTGCGCGTTTCGTGAAGACGGATGTTGTTGTTACTGTTATGAAGTAAAGGGTGATTTGGAGCGGGGTTGGGGTCGCGTATCAAATAAGCCCTAGGCGGACTCCGTATTCCCGTTTCGAACATCCAACTGCCTTTTTTATATCCTAGACATCGCTGCAGCTATCATGTAGGAATTATTAACATCTGTCGGCAAAGTGTTGCAATTCTTCAGGCTGGGGGAACTAGGTTGCTTGATTGATCTGTCCTACAACTGGGGGTGGGGGGAGCAGCTACATATACAGTAGCCTTCAGCTCCTTTGTCCTTGCAATCCTAGGGCCACCAATCAAAGCCCTTGCAATCCTTTTAACGTCCTTTCAACAAATCACCTCAACAGCGGACAACATCTAATCATCAGTCCATAATTCCAATCTCTTTTTTCCGTCTGGTTTATTATGCATGCTGGGCAAACGTCAGTTGACGTCTGTGAATCTGATTATCAATCACAGCAATTTTCGAAAGGAGTGATATTCAGGGTCCTCCACTCGCCCCCTGGGCCCGCAAGATCGACGCAGGGTGGATCGCTTGCGCATCATGGAGGAAGTCGAGCGCGTGACCCCCGCGGACGGAGTTGGGCGATACAACGCATTTGATATGATTTCCATTGGTGTTAGTCACTTCGTAGATGCTTTCGACTGCCGCTATGGTTCTTCGGGTGCATAGTAATGTTACGTTAGAACGTAGTAACATTTATATCGTAGATTTATGTAATTTATGTAATCTGGTCAGATTACCTAAATTACCTAAATCACCTTGATCTTGGCGGGGAAAATCAAGCTTTCCCCAGCCGAAGTTTAGCCCCATGAGGCCCGCACCAGGCTCCAAGGGCAGGTTTCTCCAAGGACAGGAACCCCTGTTCCTGTACTGTAACAAAAGCCTTCGCCGCAGCTGCGCCGTAGTCGCAACCCCAACCTTAAAAATGGGGCCTGATCTTGGTGAGGTAAGTTATGGGGCGTCTATAGTTCCCTAGGGCTTGATGACTAAGCAAGTAACCCCTATTCTGCGACAACCATCATATGAAATCTCTCAGTCTTGCTGTGCACTCAAAACATTACGGTGTATTAGTTAAAGTGAATACTGCTCTCTGGATCCTTGTCGATCTCTTCTAGCGATTTCAAAGCCAGCAATACTGTCCCGACATCGATTGTGATGAATACCATATACCTCCTTAAGTCCTGCTTAACAGCCTAGATATAGTGTCTCTGCTTCAGATACCCTCTTCAGCTCAGGGTAGAGAGCAGCGAGATTCTGGATTATGTTGAGCGCCTGTGTATAGTTGTCGACTCGATCATGTCCCAGCGCCTTCTCGAGGCCTTGCAGTGCTCGCTCGTACATGGCTTCGGCGTCACTGAGCCTGCCCTGTTTCTTATAGAGGTTGCCGAGATTGTTGACCGTCTCGAGCGTCGACTTGTGTTAGGCTCCTAGCGCCTTCTCAAGGCTTCGCTATGCTCGCTCGTACATGGCCTCGGCGTCGCTGAGCCGGCCCTGAGATGCATAGAGCCGACCTGCTTCATGCAGTATCCACTCGTCACCTTCGCATACTGACATCTCTTCCGTCGTCACCTTTGCCAAACAGCGGTCAGCATGCTGCATCAGCCGTCGCTGTACCACCCAGTATTCCCGCGCTGTGCCCAAAGGTACGTGCGCCCCCACGCATCTCATCGCCAGGTGCGCCAACTCGGTGTCCCATAGCTTGTTCAACACCTGCTTCGTCCACGAGTGCACGCAACCATGCATGTTATACCCACGCGACTCGTTTCCGCGCTCTCTTGAGGACATGTCGACCTCTGCTAGCCCATATTCACAGAGCACTCGCACGGCGTTATCAAAATATAGTGCTACATCTGTCATCTCTTGGAACCACTGCAAGCCGCTTCCGTGACCTTGCTGTAGCAGCTCTAACCACAGATGCTCGTTATCAAAGTACGCCCAAAGTCGTAATAGAATAGCCGATGTAGCGTTCTACCGTTCGACTTGCGTATACGTGGTATTCCACGTGGAAAATAGCGCTCGGTCTTCGTACGAGAGCAGTCCTGGGGTCAGGTCCTGCAGGGGTTCCCATGACTCTCGGTACAGTTTGGCGTAGTCGGCAAAAGACGTCGCCACGTTATAGAGATATGCGCCTGCTGTCGCTAGCGCAAGCGGAAGGCCATCTAGTTCCTCCGCAAGCTTGACTGCGTCCGCGTCTAAAGCAGCGGTTAGTCATCGATCATCTAGTCTCCCATGCTTACATATCTTCGTGTAAGGCTTCTCGGCCAGATGTATGCGACAGAATCTCGAAGCTATCTCCCAGTTCTCGAAGCTTGCCGAGTGGGATCCGCTCCCCCGGACCCTGGATGAACGTGTCGTGATTAGGATAGCGCCATGGTGGGCGTCGGGAAGAAACGGTTTGATGTCGTAGGCTTTAGTAGCGGTGGCATTCGCATCACCTTCTTTTCCGCCCCCAAGCCCTTTGTCCTGCTTTTGCTTTTCCATGCCCCTCTACCGTCGGGTTGTCGTAGTTGTCGTAAATCATCAGCCAGCCGTCGTTCTTCGGTTGGTCGAGCCACCGCTTGACGGCTCCCACCGCCTCGTCGAGGTCGCGGCTCTCCATAGCGTTCTTCGCGTACACGACCGACGGGTGCTCGCCCAGGATCCGCTCGGCTACTCTCGCAAAACTTTGTTTCAACGACGTCTCGTCTCGAGCGTTCAGCCAGAACAGCGCCGAGTAGTCGTTTCGGTGGCGCTTTGCATATGCTGCTGTCAGCTGCGTCTTGCCCATCCCCCCTAGCCCATGCACCACCGCAGTCCGCCGTCCGGTGCCTTCGCCTAGCAGCTTGTGTATCTTGGCGAGCTCCTCGCCCCTAGCCATGAAATGGTCTACTTCCGAAACTTCGCTCACGCTGAAGCCAATCGTAAACGTAGCAACAGTGAACAATCAATTGTTGGAATAGCTACAAGATCGTCCGCTCTTAAGATCGCATACCCTCGTCTGTGCGCCTCTCTGCCTCCCAGCGCCGCCGAGTTTCATCAGGCGCCGCGCGTGCCAAAAGCTGAAAAAAAGCTGAAGATACTCCATCACGGCTGTGTATCCAATGTCTCGACGTGACGCGTACCTGACCATATTGCGATGGTCCGCGGGAATGGCAAATTGCTCGGCATTCGCCTGGCCAGGCACCACGGCGGACGCTCGGGGCACCACCTGCTATACGTGAGCCACTATCTACGTTGATGGCAGCTTGAGAACGTACCATGATTGAGTGCATAGAGCCGTTGGCGTCTTGTATTCCTCGAACGCAAACGCCTTCCGCCCTTCACATATCCGTAAATTCTCAGCGTACGGACCGTCAGCCGTTTCTGGCTCCAACACCGTGCGCTAGTCCAGCCCCATTATACCCAGCTGACCTACTACCTGTCTAGCCCGATATCAGCCCCAAGAACGGCTGAGCCAACCCGTGATACTGTACAGCCATCGAATGGACTGCTTAATTTCATATTGTCATGTACACCAACTGAGCTACAACAACTCTGCCAGAGAATCGACGAAAAAAGTCCTTTCTAAAGGTGAATTTGCACCCGACGATGCTGTCCTTCAGCTTGCAAACCGCCCCAAGAGCAGGCTCTCTACCAAATATTAGAATCCTTCGAATCCTTCGAAGCGCCGTGGCGCTCGTTTGAGGCTAAGGATGGCCGGCCATACCCTGTCCTTCAGTTTGCAACCGCCCCAAGAGCAGGCTCTCTACCAAATATTAGAATCTTTCGAATCCTTCGAAGCGCCGTGGCGCTCGTTTGAGGCTAAGGATGGTCGGCCGTAGGCTGCCACATGCATTGCCACCAATATTGCGCGGTCGCAGAGAATGAGGCCTTCGTCGTCCGCACCCGCCCTTTGGTTATCAGGCATGACTGCCCCCTTCGATAAAATCAAGAACCAGGACCCCAGAATCAATCTCCGTTTCCTGAGCTCATGGAAACGCCGTCTTCAGGTCAGTTCCGACAATGGCTGCCGATACCGAGTGTCTGGGTATCGCCATCGATCACCGCATCAGGCGGCTCATTAAACCCGCGGAATACTTCCCGCCGGACGAAGCTGGAAACCACATATCCATTCTCGATTCCCGAGGCCGTAGCTTGGGCCGGTCCCGAGCCGAGAGAGACGTAACGACAAAGTTGGCCGGTCCCCAGTCAATCGGCGGCATTGCCGTGGTCTTGCAGCAACCCCGACACAACCATCCCTTCGATTCGGGTGTCAGGGCCGTCATAGAGGATTGTGCCACGCTCCGCGCGCTCGAAGAAGTCTTCTTTGTGGTATCAGGAAGAAAGCTGAAGCTCCTCCGTGATATCTCGGTCATCGACCTCCTGCCGTACACCACGGAGTGCAACTGGGATGACATGAACAATGAAGAAAAGGCGAGTGCATTCAAGGTGGCGCAGTGGGCACTCGGTTCCAAGCAACCCGACGTGGTTCTATGCGCGGGCAAGAAATATCTCCCGGAAGAGCCCCGGGGGTTGAAAGGCGACATGTGGAAGCTCGAAAGCCAGGGCGTAGGTGCCGTCTTCCCCGAAAGGTACCCGTACATCACGGTCAAGGACAAGGACGGCAACCGGATCAAGATTCGTCGCGTGAACGGCTTCCATCCCAGCCGCGCAATGAACTACCTTCCCGAGCATAGCTGTCTGCGGCAGCTCCTTTTTCTGGTTGTTGCCCAGACCTGTGCCGTCTATGGTAAGGCTTCGTGGAAGGAGGAAGATTGGATGACGGCCCTTCGCAGAGATTGTTCAACACTCTATGAGAACTCGGCAGGTTAGTTACCTCCAAGAGTGCGCCCATTGTGAGGCACTGCTGACACTATGTGAGTAGGCGGGAGAGCAAGGTGAGAATTGCATTGAGGACCCCAAAGGATTGCCATGAAGCGCTGACAAGGTGGCAGCAAGTATATACCCGAATATGTGGAGGACTACTTGAAACTCGTGCAAGGTGACATCCCGGATGCCATTGTTAAGATCTCCACCAACAGGGCCAGAAGTTCAACTCAAGAAGCCTCCCGTGACCTTTACAACCAGGTGGTCAGCAGTTGCCTCTCCGAGCGACTGAACGACGCAAGCCTCCTCATCGGCAAGATTTCCGAATTACTGCCTAAGCCGAGGCCTGCATGGGCCGTGAAGGAAAACGCTGACGCTCTCCAAAGGGCGGCTGAGGCGACGCACAACCTAGGTCTCCGCGCCGAGGATTGGAACGACTATGCATGGCGCGGGGCAACCAGGCTCAAGGCGAAGGTCATCCCCGCCATTGCATCGCTTCGTCAGTGCGTGACCAAAGGACGCAAACAGAAGCAGGAACTCAACTTGCAAAGGGCGAAACGGGCCTTCCTGGATCTGGCTGTGGGTGTCGAGACGACCCTGGGGCACATCCTAGATGAGGATGAAGCTCGAAAGAGACGCAAGAAGGGGGAAGCCAAACAGGCTGAACTTGCATTGCTGACAGTTAACATGGGGCACCTAAAGTTAAGATAAACAACTTCAACCCATTGAAGGACATGCTAGGGACTTTATTTTGCATATGTTAATGGTCGAGAAGTGGAGTCGTAGTGAAATTGAACACTGTGCTGTCTTATTGCCCAAACGGCCACGGACCACTAGGCAAATCACTGTTTTCAACTCCTAGTAGTATCCTAAATCTTCACGAGCTATCATAATCATTAGCCTTGTAAACGCCCGCGACGCTATCCATTCAATTTCAATTCGTTGCTCGATCCATCTGCTCCCGACTGAGTGACGCCGTCAAGCACGACCCCACGGATGAACTGCTTGACGACGCCGACTATGGCACGATACCGATGGTCATCTCTGCTGCTGCATCTCGCCATTCCCGTATGGTTCGCATCCATGCTTTCCACCGTCTAGAGAGATTGAGACAGATCCGGCTTCGATGAGAAGTCGTCCATATCCTGTTCTCGCCGGGGATAAGCAACCTGACAGACCGAAAGACAGTATGGCTGACCAGGGTATGGAGCCCTTTCATGCCAGACATACCCTCCTAGTCATCATCAGCTCGACCATTCAGCACTGATTGAAGTCAGTATGGCATATCTCGCCTCATTGGTCCGTATGGACGATAGGATTCGGACTAGAAAGGGCAATTTACGAAGGATAGCTTGCCTAGGGCAGGACCGGCCGGTTCCCGCTAGCAGGGCCTCGTGTGAGGCGGAGCAGGCATCCGCTCCTGAGAACATCACATGCGGCAAGCCTGATGAGGGATCTCTCGCGCGTCACTGGCAAGAGCCGAGGCTCAACATACGTCGAACCAAGCCGTCTTTCCGGGCCCTCTCCACCGCGGCTGGAAGAAGGCGCACCGCGCCGTGACTCGGGAGGCGAAAGCGATGGAGATGACGAAGCTGGGCCGCCTTTGGCCAAGTCAGGTCTCTGAACGTAACGCGGACACGGGTCACTGGATCCACGGCAATGGAGCCCCGCAGTAGAGAAGCCAATCCTAACGCTGGTCGGCTGTGGGTTACCACGCGCCCGAGGCGGTTTAGCTTGTGCAATCGACTGTCGCGTCACCCGCCGTCACAAAGCGGACGTCAGAGATACTCCGTGAGTAGACAGCCGAGATCGAGTGACCGGCGCTTGGCACTTCAGCAAGTAAACTAAGACCGGGATATAAATGGCCGAACGCGGACATGGAAGTCAAAGCCCACGGCAAGTCATCACTACTCGCTCTGACACGACCATCAAACGAGACACAAATGATGTGCTCTATCCGTTTTTTATCCTTGCCTAACCTTTGTGCGAAATTCCTTTCTTTTTTTACAATTTTTTTTTTAAAATTTTTTATTTTTTTTTTTTATTTTTTATTTTTTTTTTTTTTTTTTGGTGGAACTCCATTCTGATCGGCATCATCTCAAGAACAGCCCAGTACGCTGGCAAGCTTGGCTGGGTGTTTGCGCAGGCCTTTTATCATTCGTGCTTAATAATGGAAGCTTTGCTGCTCAACATAGAATCAGGCTTGCCATAGCTGGAAAAGTTCCGGAAACAAGGCCTTAGGCCTAATATACTGAGGTGTTTCTGAGCTCCTGGCAGGTAGACGGATCGGCCCACCTCATCTACTTTTGTTGCATACATTATTTCGCCACCCCACGTATCAACCACATCGGTTGGTCGGTTACCACACAAAGAGCAGACCTACATGAGAAATCCGCTCGCTCTGACGCCACCATCGGTGATCTAATTGAAGGCTGCAGTAGTTGACTGACAAAATCGACTGCAGTACCAAGAACTGCAACACCACCAACAATCGTCTACATAACGATGGCAGGTGGTTGACACAAAATTCGCGCATATTCAACTGACCGCCCAACGACTCCTTGAATAATAAGTTATGAGTTCCAACAGATAGGTATACACGGAAAACTCCAGCCTGTTGTTAATTATCTCTTTACGTAAACAGAAATTTTACCATTTATATTTATGTTTTCATATAAAAATCGTTTCTGAAAGGTTTAAATCATTTGTGACGCTACGAATTTTTGTGCCAACTACCTGCATGGATCCCAACTGCTGACCAACATACACCAACGACACCAAATAAACCAATAACGACGCCCACGAACAACCCTCAGTCCCCCTTTCAGGGCAACGCGCCCGAGTTGAGTGCCGATTAAGCACCGGGCATTATTAATACAACTACAGTACCAGCACACACACAAGTTCAATGATGCAGTTGGGTAGTCGGAGACGTTGGAATGTCTTCCGGACCCGCAGTTACCCGACCGTCCAAAAGCACGGGAGGGAAATGCCGAGATATACCAATGCACGTCGCCCATCACATGCCGCGCTAGCACGACCATCACATCACTCCACGTACGTACTATCTTGGCCTGGTTATTAATGTAGGGCCGTGGGGGTTTCGTGATCTGGTTATTGCTTCATGTTGTAGGACCGCTCAGAAGATGATCCGTTTCACCCTCTTTCCCTCTTCAATATCCTGCTGGGCTCTTGACTTGACTCACAGCAGAACATCACCATCACCATCACCATCACACGCATATCACGAAATACATAGGTTAAGAATCGCGGACAAGCAGACAGGCAGGTAAACCAGCGCTCGCCACGACTCATAAGGAGAAAGAGAGACTCGAGTAATCAATAACCGCTAATTTTAGCAGGACTTCCCCTAACGAAACTAGTATAGAGTACACAGAACAAACCGCCCGGCACAGTCGTCCACGCTCCCGTTTCCCCCGCCGCGTTCCGGGGTTGGTCAGTATTAATCGTACAGTCATCGTTGTTCGTGTTCCTAGCAGATTCCCGAAGGCGTTTAGTGGTGATGGTTGTGTTGTATAGTATACCTAGTACAGCATGGAGGGTGCTTTTTGGGAGGGTTATGGTAGGGTATCCAAAGTTCAAAAGGCAGAGCCAGGGCAGGGCTGGCGGTTAAAAAGGCCAGCTCCTCAAGAAAGAGAGCCGATGTGACGTAGGTAGACAGAGCTGTGCAGCGCAGCCGCCGGGCGTCCGCCTCACCCCCTTCGATCCTGAAAGGCATCACAGCACTCTCCCTGGTATAATGTGTATGTGTGTGTGTTATGTGCAACGGAGAGACCCGGACTCGAACCCAAACGAACCCAGAAACGCCACCGAATTGCCTAAATATTCGAATCATCCCCAACGCCAGCTCGCCTCCCGTTTTATATTTTTAATCTTCGAGTCTTCGATTCACGAAGATGGTGGTCGATAAAAAAGGAATAGAAAAAAGAACCACCCCATACACGCGTATGCTATCCGAAAGACCGTCCCGTGACCGGCCTGTTGTCGTGCGGGACGTCGCTCTTAATCGTGTCCTCCCTTTCCCGCTCGCTGGCGGGGCTCTCCGGGTCGTCGCCCACCTGCGCCCGCACCTGGCCCAGCTCGGCGGCCGCATGCTCGTCCGCGACTTTGCGGACCCTGTCCTGTCCCAGTTGCTCGATCTCCTGCCAGAGGTCCGTGTCGTTGGGGAGGTATATGCGCCGCAGCGCCGTGACGCCGAGCTCGAGGGCGGTGATGGCCACGATGATGCCGACGCTCGTGACCCACCAGCTAAGTGTGCTGCCGAACGTCTCGTAGAATGACTGCCGGACAAAATATTGATCATAATATACCGGGTAGGCGTAGGCGAGTATGATGTTCCAGGCGAACCAGGCGGTGACAGAGAGCGAAAACCCGACGAATGTGATCCAGACCTTGTGGTTAAGTTCTAGGATGCTGTAGCGGAGTTAGCGGTGGGGCTCATGAGTGCAGCAGGATGGGGAGGTTATCGTAGGATGAAAGAGTGCACTGACAGTATTTTGATATTGATGATGATAATGCAGGTTTGATAGATCAGCTGACCAAAGGGGAAGAGCGAGTTGTCCTGCTCATAAGTGAGTCGGACCCAATGGGCGTAACTCAGCCAGTAAACCAGAAAAGTCTCGACCAAGCCCATGAGCATCCAACCGAGGTACTTCTCGAAGTTGAAGCCTCCATTGCGCTGTCCGTACGTATACAGCTCGGGGACGGCGAGTAATGTCTCGGCGCGGAGGTCCTTTTCAAATATACCAAGTAGAATGACCGGTAAGGACGTAAAAAAAATGTTGAAAACGGTCAGATTCCATTGTTCGTAGATCGACGTTCCGGTATAGCCGGTGGAGCGCTGGAATTGCGCTTGAACGATGTAGAACACGATTTCTTTCCAGAATGTGGCGAGGATGTACTTTCCAGTCCGATGATAGTTCCAGCGTCCGTGAACAAACAGGAGGCGCTGGAGGAACCGGAATTGAGCAATCGAGAAGTCTGCGACACGGGACGCCTGCAGACCCTCACGGCCAGAGATACCGACGCCAACATGAGAAGCTTGAATCATGGCGATATCGTTGGCACCGTCACCGATTGCCAAGGTGACAGACTTTGGCACCGTCTTGCGAATGCATTTAACCAGGTTCGCCTTCTGCACCGGAGCTGCCCGGCAGCAGACGACTGAATCGACCCGTACGACCAAATCGAAAAACATGATCCTCAGGGTGTCGTCTTGCTCGATCACACTTAGAGTCTGGCCGTCGACTACAAGGACGGAGTGCGGGATCATGCCACGTCCGACATCAACTAGGGTTGACGTGATTTTCTCCTGCAAGTCTCCGAGCGTCACGTCGATGACGAATACCTCGGAATATGGCTTACATATTCGGGCGGAATGGGCGATGTTGATAGCGGTCTCCCGCTTATCTCCTGTCAGCATCCACACCTGAATATTAGCTCTCCTTAGCATTTCGATTGTCTCGGGTACACCCTCCTGTAGCCTATCCTCAATTGCGGTAGCACCTGCGAGGTCGAGATTCTTTTCAATTAGTTCTCCTGCTTCCTCAATAAGCCGCTGCCTATCGACAAGGCTCGTAGTAGCCTCTCGGTAGATCTTCTTCCACGCCGTGTAATCCGCTTCGCTGAGATAACGATACGCAAAGAGCAGCGTTCTGAGGCCTTCAGAGGCATAATCATCGACATGCTTGAAGCAGCGCTCAAAGATAGCTACATCGTTGGCGGCAACGGATTCATCTATGTGGGGCTCAGGAAAATAGTCATCCACACCCAACCGAGGCGACGATGGGCTTAATACCATTGAATGGCGCGGTGTCTGGAAAGCGTCCTCGTCATCGGGGCGTCGCATTTCGCTCCCCGGATACCGGTGGCCGGCCTCATCCGGCACGCCTATCGATAGGGAATGGCGGGTAAGATCGGTGGATTTCCGAGCACTAGTGACCCTGCGCATGAAGCTTTGGCGTTGATTAAACCCGAGACTCATGCTGTTTCTGGGAGTCGACTGGGACGTGCGTTGCCGTCGAACCATATCAGCCTCCATGCTCCTCCGCTCGCTAGCTCTGCGTTCGACTTCGGAGGCTGCGCGCATGGCGAGAGTTGACTGCTTCAAGCGTTGGAGGATAACGTTGTCAGCACCTTTACAGAAAATGCAAATTCGACCATCCGGGAGGCGGATGATGATCGACATTCGCTTCCGAACACTACTGAACTCTATCACATCCAGCACCTGATACGTTTCCTTTACCTGGGTCCCATCGGCATTTTGGACTTGGAGAACGATAGATTGCGTCGGGCGATCGATGAGAAGATAGCCCATATCTTGGGCAGCTTTCACAAGCGCGAGTTCGTCGGGGGACGCAGCTTGGAACGTGATCTCACCGTTCTCCCGAACCTCCGGAAGGCACGTATGACATAGTGCCATACAGAGAAGAAACTGCTTTGCTTTTCTGGAGAACGGGGTGTTCGGCTTTGTGCGGATGTAGTCCAGGAAGACCATCGTGTTGGGCTCGGTCTGAGGTTGTTTCGGTTGATCCGGGGAGCCCCACGTCGCACTGCTTCCCGAGAATGGCCGCGAGAGGGCCCGATCGGGCCTTGCAGGGGTCTTTGATTGCTCCTCCTCCTCGGCGATCATATTCATCGTAGGTGTGCGGTGAAACGGAAGTTCGTTACCTTTCGATTCCGCGGCAGCACCGTTAAGTTCCGCCTCTTTCTCGTCCCGCCGAACATCCAGGTCGTGTAGCCATGATGAACCAGCAACACTGAACTTCCTGAAGCGCATCTTGTTTTCCGTAAGGGTACCAGTCTTGTCGGAGAAGACATAGCTGACCTGGCCCAGATCTTCCAGTATCGTGGTGGTATTGATGCCGAGTGGCGTGTCCGTCTCTGGATCGTACATCTCAACATCATGCATCAAGATGTACTGACCGACCTTGATGATTTCAAGACTGACGTAGAGCGACAAGGGAATGAGGGTATTGAACATGATGATATAACCAAACCAAATCTCGACGAACGACACAAGAGCATTGGCGAGGTAGGGGGCATCTTTTTCGTAACTGCGCCGCCATAGATAGTATCCGCCTGTACATCCAATCGTAATACATAACAGAACGAGAACCAAGAACAGCACGATACGATTCAGGAATCGCTGCATCCTGGGCGCCTTCGCACGCACATTCTTGTTAGCATTCATCCGTATCTTACACTCCTCGCCGGTATTGACTACAAGCCCGGTGGCTTCTTTGGTGTTGCGCAGGGTAGAGCCGCGGTACACGATCTCGTTGAGTGTTAAGGGCATCGTCTCTCCGTCCAAGACAACGCGGCCCTCGTAATTGTAGAGGTCGACATTGGGATCCTCGGACACGATGGTTGCGTTGCAGTTCATCATCTTTTCGATCGTGTCGCATCGTTTCGCTAACAGAGGGCAGGCCTGCTTGCTCTTAAGATTCGTCTCGCCATCGAGCGCCATGGTCTCGATATAGGCGATCCCATTGACACCGGTCGCGTGTAGCAGCACAGTGTCAGCCGGTACAGGGTCGTCTCGGCGCAGGCGAATGATGTCGCCTACCCTTACGTCCCGCCACTCAACTTCTGCCCACGGACCCTCTCCGTTCTTGCGGGAACCCATCTCCTGCATCTCAGTCACACCCCTCTCGTTCCCGTCGTCCGCCTGCTTCTTACTCGACTTCCCTTTCCCCTTCTTGGCGAGTTCTTTCGCCTTCTGAATGGCCCTGTTCTTAGCAACCGTCCCGTCCGGATCCAATATCCAAGCCAAGCTTCGATTCTCCGACTTGTCCAGCTTGTACCGACGGTAGTCATCGTAACCTTCCTTTGCCATGGCAATGGCAACGAAAAGAAGCAACGGGCCAATGGTTGTGTAGGTTCCAGTAGTACTCAGCCCCGGTATCATCTGCATTATGCCTATAACAAGAAAGTAGAAATTGGCCAACTTGCTAAACTGGAAGATGAGCTGCTTGGGAACAAAGCTCCATACTGTATAGCGGCTGGAGCGAATCGAGTTAGATATGTAGCGCTTGCCCCTTCGCTCGTCGATCAAATGCTTCCTACGCGCACCGCCAACGATCAAAGGGACATGACGGCCATCTTTGCTCGGGGGCAAGGGCTTCTGGCGCAGGAGACCCTCGACGACCCATTTCTGATATACGGTATTGAATCTCTGCCGGAGAGAGATTCGGTGATCCTTCGCCTGTCGCCGATTGACCCATGCCTTGTAATTATTCAACTGAGGGCTTGATCCGTCGGGAAAAGTGCCGTCATTCTCGCCATCACTGGGTTGTTTCTTCGAATGGGGCGTTTCCGCGGAAGCATGGTTGTTCCCATCGGATTTCGACTCGGTTCGAGATGCATTTAGGGTGGAGGATGAGGCCTCGGCGCGGGCGGGCGCCGAGTGAAGGTGCTGCATCGGCGGTCCTCGTTGGGCAGGGTTTGGGTCTATATCGACATGCGCATCTCCTGAAGCATGCTGTTGATCATTGTTGGCCCAGCTGGTGTTCGCGGATGGCGTGTTGACACGCGGATGTTGCGGTGAATGAGGAGCGCCGGATTCGCTGTGGCCATGTTCTTGGCTGACCATGATCCGCGACACTCATAGTCCAAGCCGAACACCTAACAGCGCCTACCCATAGAAACCAAGCCAGAGCAGAGGGGGTCGGGACAAGGCTAGATGAGGGCGGATAGGTTTTGTCGTTGTTTGTCTGAGATTATTATGGTGAGGAGGGATAAGACGTGCTGAGCGTCAGGTTGAGATTAAAGATTAGCGAACTAGATTTAGCCGATGTCAGCGTCTCTAGTTCCGCCAGAATAGGTACACAGGTACCTTGTTGTATACAGGTATGTAGCTATTACTCGAGACGTATACATAGTAATTGATTGATCCGTGCTGATTCTAGGCCACTTGGCGGCGTTTGGGGAATTTATTTACTAACCTTCGCTACTCAAGAATCGCAGCCGCTGGACGGATTACCTTAAGGAGGTAGGCAGTGCTTGCATCGGTACTGGGTATATGTATGTAGGTCAGGCAGGACACATGGAAACCTGGGCAACATGCAGACTTTTGGGAGGTTCGAGACGGGGAGGTTCGGGCGTGGGCTCCACGGCCTCCGTTCGAGCTGTTGCGGTGACGCAACGGTGAGGAGAGTAGACGTAACTCCTTTCGTATAGTAGAGAATCCTGTTCAAACTAACTCAAGGTACATATGTATCCAATACTGGTGATCAATCGGCGGTAGAAGAGACGAATACTGGACAACGACTGCGTGCTAAGGGAAACTAAAGACCTCGAAGGTTCAGCTGAAAATATGGAAATTCCTTCCGTCCACCCATCAGTTGCGACGTGGTGAGGCGTGTCGAAACACGCAGACTGGCATCGTAGTTCGTACAATAGTGCAATACAATCGCCATGCCGTGGCGCCCAGGTTGTTAAGCATAGCCTTTCGATAATCCGCCAAGTCCGATAAAACGGCACTAAAAAGTGACAGAGCCCCATAATATTCCCAATTCCAATTTCACCGCTGAGAACTAGCCGGTCTCTTGTCCCGTCCCGACCCCCCGAGAGAAAGTACATCCCTCTCGTCTCTGCCGTGTTTAGCTAAACCCACATTCCATAACCTACCTAGGCACTTAGTACATAAGGGGCGCACGCCATGCCACCTACATGTTATTCATTCAGCTGGACGTTGAAAGGCATTCCCAGCATTAACACCTGTGGCGTGTCGCTGAGCTGAACATTGCGGCGTCCACGGGCGTCTACCGATACCAGTTTGGATGTAGGGCTGCAGAGGCTGTGGGTGGCTATGCAGGTAGCTCTGGGTAGCACAACAGAGAGTACGCAACCACCCCGCCACCTCTCTTACCAGACATGGACTTGATGGGTTTTGTTGCCCATTGTCTCCCTTGACATCTTCCGTGGCGATGGACACAGGTGTCCCGCAAGTCGATCATCCTTAAGATCATGCGCTTGAAACCCCCAGGTATTGCTGCTGGGTGTATCCCTTTCTCCCCATCCATGTAGCCAAGCTTCTAATCTGCTGGGAATACCACGAATTTGGAACAGGGCCCTTTGAACGCGAATGGAAAAGTCCGCCGGAGGATACAGGTCCATGTGTATACGTGCTTTACCTACTACTGTAGGCAACTATCGCATATCAATCCAGGCATCCATATAAGCCCGTTCTAATAGAGCCTCTGATAACTGATCATCATGACAGTTTGGGGACGTAGGATTCGCTAAGGCTGCATGCAATAGGCGTCATCTTAACCTTATTTGTACATCGTGGCTCAGTCGATTCGAGTGTCGTCTGCATTCCTCCTGGCGCTCCAGGCTTCTGCTCGAAGGAGGCAACGCTATAAATAGTCGCTGGCTGACATAGCTCCTACACTATCGAGAGCGGATCCAGACGGAGCTGGAACTTAGGGCTGCGCCACCATTCCGTGCCGCAAAGTCGCCCAACCTCACAAACACAAGATGAGCTCATAATGTTACGACCCATTCATTGAAAGGCGCCGAGGCGGAGGGGAGAAGACAGATTCATTCGTTGCACAAACACCGGGGACCACGTAAAGTCTTTCGCAACTTTGGTACTTCATGATGCCGCTTCCAATATGCAAGTTGTGAACTGTTACAGCCGAGTTTGACATCGAAAACTTGATAGTATACTACGACTCTTAGGGATTATTGTTAGTTAGAGCCTAAATGGTAACCGTCTTCAGGGGTTAAACCTTAAAGCTTTTCTACTTCGAATAGTTGGTCCATAACTCGAAGTCACTCGATAAGGTGGTATGCGATACGTAAGCCACTGTAAATGGCAGTGATACGTATCGCAACAATTTCGCGATCATCACCCTACCATTTTCCTTTTAAATTTCCCTTTTAAAGGTAATGATCGAGCCTTGGCAAGACCCATCAAAAAGCTACATAACAAATCTGGCCACTACTGCAACGAAACAACGGCTAAGGATTTGTCATGAAAAATATTCTTCAAAACGGGCATGGGGTAGCTGTCTTAAGCTCTCAGCTCAAGAAATTCGAAGTTAAGACGGTTACCATTCGGGGCTCTTAGCGGCATACAAGCCCCATATATCTAAGAAACCTCTGGCTTAATTAGCCGATATATCAAAGTAGGTCGCGACGTACCAACTATTAGATGAGATACATAAAATACTATTACGCTGATGTCGAAAAAGGCTATTACATAAATGGGTGTTTACGAATTTTTAACTGTCAACTTATCTACGTTCAAACCAGAAGTTTTTATATAAATATTAAATTTTTATATTACCTCTTAAAAATTTGTATGGTAAATATATACAGCAGGCATCAGCTAATCGTACCTTATAGTCAAAGAAGAGCGGGGCTTGTACCGCGCTAACTGCAATAATCCCTGAGAGTTGTTAGCTTCTCTCGAACCCCATAGCTGCCCCCACACTTGATATTTGCGGCCGACCCCCTCCTCGGCCCGCCGGCATGCCGCGTAAGGTTTGATGTCATCCAATGTCGGTTGGGCCGCCTTTGTAACCAAGCTCCTGACTCGGCGGGTTCCGGACGATCCGAACACCCGTGCACTGCTATCAGTCTCTCCCTTCCCCAGGTTGACGACAACCAATATTCCCTCCGTAACGAGCCTCTCACAAGTGATGTTCCAGATTACAAAGCTCTGGAGGGCGCAGCAAAAAAAACGACACGCGGCTATGATCTCTCCCGCCGCCCGGCTTTCCCACAAGTTACGACGCGGTGGCAGCGCCGGCTCAAAGCACGCGAATGACAAGGCTCCTCTGATCGTGGAATTGCGGAGGTGTCGTAGGGGATCCAGGGGTTGAATGAGTATAGTGAAATTCGATGAATATCGCACATCGACCTGGGATCTGATCTGACCTGGGCCCTGAAACCCCCTTATATGGTAATATAGCCATATTCTTTGCATATACGCCCTCGACCCTGTACCGATCGGGACAACAGGAAATACCACGCCTACGCAATCTTTGAATCGGCTTATGCCTTTGTTGACCGTCTCCGAGTCTCCGCCCCCTGTGGCGCGGGCCACAACGAACTAGGAGCGCACATAGCTCGAGGTCCCAGCGGAGGAGGCGAAAGAGTGCACTCCTGGGACCGTAACTCTAGTGAGGCTCTGATAAGGGGCGCCGGAGTAGCGCCCCGTATTCTAAGCTGTAGGGTAGGAGTGCGCGGGGACGGAGTATGAGGCGTAGTAGCAGTGCCCGTATTTGACTGCCGGGGGCGGTAGCGGCCGTAGTTGAATCGACAGTCCCGCAGCCATGGCTGCTTGAGCCGGAAGCCCTACGGTACGCGGTCTCTGGAGGTTGTGTTTGCTGGGGTGCGGAATTCGGCGAACTTCCTGCGTCTCGCCGATGATACATTGTCTGGCTCATCGGTGCTGCGCAAGCTGGCCCTAGTGGAGCTGGCAGAAATCTAGGTCCCCGGGGTGTACCACATGATGGCAACGGAAACTTAGAGGTTGAGCGCGAGAGATGACCCGTGCTAGTGGTTATGACTGCAACATGTGGGCTTCTTCTCTTCGTGTCCAAATATGTTGTAGTCCCGCCGATGCGATGGTAATCTTGGCAACGCCCGCCTTCTGTAAGGGGGGTCCTAAGAGTTGGATAGGCGTATACACACGAGCCATCGAGGATCAACTCGATGATGATGCGCCTAGCAAGGTAGATTTTACGTATAGAATGAGTTGGGGGCTGTGGCAAAATAAGGACTAACGTATAAGGCTCACGTGATGGATGTAAATACGACGTAGGGGTGCAGCCGGTTCCCGCAATCCGGATGGCAAGTCGCCTCACAGAGCTCATAACTCGGGCGAAGTACAGCGTACTGGAATATGCTACCTAATAATCCAGCACTAAAACAACCGTCGCATAACTATATCACGGCTACATAAATCTCTTGAGAAGGAAGAGATCCGGTTGATTCGCGTATGCCCCCGAGGCTGGAAGGACGTCAAGATTCAAAGTGAGATGAGAACGGAACGTCTCTCTGACGGCGGGACAAAACCGACATACACCGCGCTATCATGTATATGAGGTCCAGAGAAACCGGCAGGTAATATACTGGTCAATGATGAAGACCTGTCCATTCGTTCCAACTCATTCGAGGTGCTTGAGCCCTGGAGCGGTCCTGGGGTGCTCGGCGGGCTCGACTCGAAAAGCTGCCCCAAGACCAGACCTATCGCTCGAATGATAGTGGGTCGACTCTGCTAACATTAGTCAGGCAGATCACATCGAGAAAGAACATCAAGTGGCTAGAATGGGAGTTATCTTCAAGCGTTCCGGTCTCACCGGCGCCTGGTTAGGGGTCGGCGGCAGGGACGGGAGGCCGGCGATGCAGACCCTGTCGAAGCTTGGCGGGTTTGTCCCTGATCACTCCCGAGCAGCGGAAAACCTTTTGCTTTGCCAGCCTTCGAAGGCCGCCGGTGTCGATGCTTTGACACATTTTTTCGACCCTCGCGACCGCCCCTGGTGGACTCGGGCCCCGGACGCTGCAGGAGTAAAATAACCTGAGGCGTTCGTTTTCGTATGCAGCGACCGGGGAATTGGAAGCGATGAGTTCGAACGAGCTTGTGAGTGGTTGAAGGAGTACCTCCCGGGACACCAGCGGTGGGCTTAGATCTATGCCGTTACACAGACATGCGACTATGGTTCCGACACAACGCGCCTATCCTCTCCCGTGCCTATCCAAACGAGTGCGGTGTCATGAATCGAGTGGCACTATATGGTAGTTCGAGGTCTGGCGAGGAGGGCGCGCATCGTCTTTTAGCGCTCGAGCACAAGATATCTACGCCCGGACGAAGATGAGGAAGAGGCTGAGGATTTTAGACCAGGGATTTATGGGCATGGCACCGGGGTAATGCAAAGAAGAACGACGAGATCTGTTTACTGGCTGGAGGCAAATTTTCCGTCGTGGTGAGAAGAGCAGAGGAAGGTCATTATCGACTGGTAGGCGAGTGTTACTTGGATGGCGCGATGCAGGGGGGAAGCGCAGGCACAAGAGAGGAATGAAGAATTGCTACGGTGGCCGGCCATCAACCTGCTGTAGAGTGGGTAGCGAGGTGCTTTTAGAATTGTGTCGGTCAGAGGGCTTCCTTTAGTTTTCTCATCATACCTCTAAATTGTTCGCTCTAGGTCGGTTTAATACGATTGAACACACGATACCGCCGAGGCATAATACGACCACCAGCATACTGAAGGCTGTTGACTTGAGCAATATTGGCCGTTGAGATTTTAGTGCGATACTGTTGCTCTCCGGGCCAACCCTCGTGCCTTGAAACTATGACCAAGACGGGTGCAGGAGTCATCGACAGCAGGCCGAGAGGCAGGCTTCCAGACGCACACCCCGTCCTTCGAGATTCGTTCCCAGTAGCAGAGTTTCATGGCACACGTGATAATCATGACGACAAATACATATGGTAGGTTCTCATGTAATACTCCCTAAGTATTATAACCCTCGCCGTGAAGTCGTGACAAGGAAAACACAGCTACACAAGAATCCCTTCATCTTTGATCCGGTCAATGGAGATCTGGGCCGAGCAACCTATCTCGGCCTCGGGCAGACGGACAAAACTTTGGGGTAGCCAAAGCTTTCGCCGCTGGTCACGAAGTCCAATCGTTTGTTCCGCCGCCTTCTCAGAAGACCGCTCATGCGCTAGAAACAAGCATCGCTTCCTCCCCTTGATTGCCCGTATTCCAACGGACGTCTTAATTCTCCGTAGGCCAGCTCCATATCATCGACTTCTCCGGCGACAGCTTTTAAGTATTATAGCCGCAAACTCAAGCCTCCTGGGCTCTCACCAAAATCATCTGATTCCCTTTTTGGTACACCTGCAGTCAGCCGATAAAGACAACGCTTGTTCTACAAATGCAAAACGAAAGATATTGGAAATTCGAAGAAATTCCAACAAGGTCGCAAAAAATATCGAATAGATCCGGAAACCGCGGTATTAGTCCAAATGACAAATGCCAGAATTAACAGGATGTTGTGGTCCTCCTAAGGTATCAAGGTAGTTAAGTTAATGCCGAGATACAATCAAAGGGGTCGCTGTACCAGACACGCATCATCGAATGCTGAAGTAAAGTATCGTTATGCAGAGCGTCGGGGCTGACCGGTTCGATGAAATTGGACAAGAATTGAAGAAGAAACTTGTCTGCCGAAGAGCCGATCGGAGGAAGATGGGGAGACATGAAAAGAGACAGAATACGCCAACAAAACACCAAGAGGTATATAATCCACAACGCCAGAGATGGTTGAGCAGAGGAGAAACAAGGGTACATCGCAACAAGTCCTATGGCGTTATGTACGCCGATGGGCTCCAAGTCCAACGACATTCCCAGAGAGCGCTTGCCACATCGATCATTGGCCATGCGACAAGTTCTCGGGCGACATGCTGGACGGGTCCACAGCATCGAACTGGACGAGCTGGTTCATGTCGAGATCGGCTTGGCTGCTGTCCATAAACACCGGAGAATGAGGATGCATAGGCATATTGATGGTGTGTTTCGAGTACATTTCATTCAAACTCGAACCGTCATCTGACATGGCCGATTCGCCGATGGGGTAGAGGTCGGTTGAGCCGCTCCGAGGCATCATGCCTAGCGGCGGAGGTGATTGCTCAACTATCGCGGGGTCGCCGTGATGGCTGCCATAAGATAGTGGTGACATTGACTGAGGAGCCATGGTAGCAGACTGAGGGATCGGTGACAGGAACGTACTGCTATAGGGGGTGTTGAAGCTCGACGTCGGCAGTGGCGTGTTCTCCGGTGCCTGCGAGAGGTAACTCGAATTCGAGTACTCGGACGGAGCCGTCGAAGCGGCCGACATCGGGTACTGCCGCATATCCAAGCCGTAACCGGCGTGAGGGTCAATACGGAGGTTGGGTCCGACGTTGTTGAGGGCATTAGGCTGCTGGGGAATCGGAGCATAGATATTAGGGGTATGCGGATGAGGCTGAGGCTCGCCGGGGTGCTGAATGTAGAAGGAGGGCATCGGGGTCTGGAGCATGGATAGGTCGACGGCCATAGGCACCGATCTGCTACGCTGTCGCTTGTGTCCAGGAGCACGCATCCCATTCTGCATAGGGCTAACACACCATTGAGGATCCGGGAACATACTCATTTGGGGTGGACCGAAATTAGGCTGAGAAGACGGGCGGTTTGTTGGCGACACCGGAGCAGACATGGACAGACCACTGTGGTTCATCATCTGGTCGAAGGCCGCGGGGTTGTGGCGGTTCACGAAGGATTCCAGGGAGACCAACTTCGCTAATTGTCCGCTCAGAACTTTAGGGTTGCCCCCTAGATGATGAACATAGCATTGGGTGGCCTGCTGGTCCTCGGTAAAATCGCCACACTGGAAGAAACCGTTCGAGTTGGGCGAAGAGTCCATGTAGAACAGGGGTGGACGGTTGAGCTCGATCACGATTCCTCCCATCTTAGTGGCGTCGCCTTCAGCGTTCTCAAGGTAGATATTCTTGATAGCACTGAAGGGATACTCAATCTTGTACCCGGCCTGATCGTTGTTGATGTAGTAGGTCATCGTGCACTTCTCAGGCGAGTAGAAGATGATTAGATCCATCGTGTTCTGCCCAACGCGCGTCCACTTTCCGATACTAAGAGATCGGCATGTCAAGTGGTGAATGACTAGCATCGTCAATGAAGGCACGAATAAGCTGTGAGGTCGGACGCGACTTACGGACTTTGCCCTGACCTCCCTGGTCGCCACCGAGCATTATGGATCCGAAAGGGATGAGACTGGTGCGTCCCATGTAGGGGCCACCAAGACCCTTTCCGGACTCCATGGCCTGCATAGCAAGATACTGTCGCATGGACTCGGGAATAGAGTCAATGTCTTCGCCAGTCTCAAGGCTCTTCTTCGCGAGAAGCTTGATCTTGGCGCGCCTAGAGGGAATTAGTATGAGCACTCACAGCTACGCCATCATCGGGATCCACACATACCGGTTCTGGAACCAGATCTGAACAGACCTCTCGGTCATGTTGATCTCCTCTGCTATTCTCTCTCGCACATTAGCCGTGGGCGTCGGGTTCTTGTTGAACTCCATCTCAAGCGTGGTGAGCTGGTCCTGAGTGGCCCGTTGTCGCTTCTGGTTCTTCTGCTGCTGGGTCAAGGTGCTCTTGCGCGGGGGCCGCCTCGACGTAGCGGTCGGGGTTGGCGCCGGGTTTGATGCCGTCGAAGGGGACGGGGATTGGCTGTTCTTGTTCCCACACGAGGATGGAGTCGATGACGACGTCGATGTGGTGTCGGCCGGCGCCGGAGCAGTTGGAGCAGCGGACGTCGGCGGTTCCATCTTAACCGGTGTCGTCATTCCGGCTAGAGAATGAATGTTGACAAAAAAGTCAACCGGGTAACCAAGTCGTCGTAAGGGTGGTGGACGGAGCCGGACTCGAAGACTGGATTCAAAGCGCGATACAGGATGGTATCGCGGCGAGTCGACGTCAAGTCGGTGAGATGGTTTATGTCGGTTTGATATACGCGACTAGGTCCTCGGCGACGCCTGTCGAAATGTTTATCCAAATGGGTATAATAAAGTTGATACGGTGAAGTCCTGCCAAGGAGTGTGTTATGATGGTCAGGGTTCAGGGACTATTCTACTAATCCAGAGATAGATAAGTAGAGATAGGATAGAGACGAGACGACGCCCGTGATCAATTGGGTCTAAAGCCTAAGGAATGAAATGGACCCGGAAGGAGTGACGGTGTCCGAATTGGCTATGAATATCAAAAAGGGAGCGTGGGGTTGAAAAAGGAAAGAAAAGAAGGCTGAAAAAGGGGGAAGGGGAATGGAGAGCCGGAGGACGACAAAATCGACGATATGGGAAGATGGGAGATGGAAAGATGGGAAGGGGGGGGGAGGGAGAAGGGGAAACACGAGAGAAAAGGGAAGCGGGCAACGCCCGCGACAAGCCTACCCACCCAACTAAAAAAAAAGATGCCGCCCGATTGGATGCCGGTGCGTAGTTCGTCCCATTGGATTTTGGTCGCTCCCACTGTGTAAACCATGTTCTACTACGATAGGTGGTGGTTTGGTAGTCCTGGTAGTGCAAAGCGCCCCAAGACCTACTGCAGCCTAGCACTACAGGCCACCCCAAGAGCGGGTGCCGTACAATACCACAAGACCTACATACAGTACCAAGGTACTTGACTCCAGCCCGCGCTTTTCTCAAGCTTGGCCCCTCGTAGCTTGGGCCTTTGCCCCATGCTGAGTGCGGCTAGATCATCCTACTAACCAAGTGACCCGTTCAGGTCAATCCGACCCTAGTGAAGTGGGAATGTGCCAGTCATGTGAGGGAACACTGTGGATTGCGGCTGGGCGTTCCCCACAAAAGCTGCATGCGTGTAGGCACAGACGCACATCTACTGGGCGCATAACAGCCACTTATGCAGGTACTCACTGTGTGCCTACCTTCATAGTAAGTTCGTTTGGTAACACACAGACACTAATACAGGGCTCATCGCATGTATCCATACCAAACCAAGTGCATGTAGAGAACCATCCCTACTGGGTATAGCCCAAGACTGCCAAGGTCGAAGCAACACGAACTACAATACACGCAAAGATCTGTTTCGACCCAAAGGATGTTGTTAATGGATAGATGATGGATGGATGGATGGATGAGCTTACAAGCAAATATTTTATCTCTACCCTTGCTGAAGGATGGAACCTGTTAGACCTGCAAAGGAATCGTAGCAGTGTAATCTGATCTTTCCAGTGGGAACCAACACAAACATCAACATATATCCACGTATATACGTACAAGTAGGGGTTCGGGACTCACGAGCCAACTTCCAGAAAAGACTTCAGGAGCCTCGACCTAGTGGACCGTGCTGCCACATCGACGTCGGCGAACATACGAAACGTATGTGCCTGTCCTATTATGTAAAGGAGCAAGTACATCAGTAGCCTTACATCAAGACAGGAATCGACATATCAGTAGGCTGAAGTACAGAGAACCGGCGACTGCAGTGTCTAGAAGGCAGGTTAAGTCCTGACGGGCAAAGTCATAGAAAACGACCACGTACGTCGCCGTTTGTGAGAGACGGTCCGGTCGAACTATGTACTGTACCTATGCCTTAGCGCGTCCTCGCCCCCTCATGCCCCCTGAAAGTTTCCAAGGTTAAGGAAAGGCTAAGAATCTGAGTCAGTGTGACGCAGACTGTCTCCACACCAAAGACGCGAGAACGGGGGGCCGCCCGCGCTATTGATGAACGATGTTTGTTGACCTTAATGGACCGAGTCTCAGTGGCTAAGGCTGCATGGGTACGGCTTGGTACGCATATTCGCTGGCGCACATATCTAGCATCCTACCTCCCAACCAGCCAGGGCAATCATCGGACCAGTCGCCGCTTTCCTGAGACAATCTGAGTGGAAATCGGCGTATGTTTGCACGGAGGAGGGTCCTCATGACGACGGGATGGAGTAGATCAGTTGGTTGCTCTAGGATCAAACGGGACGCCAAGGACCATCCCATCCGGTTGAAGAAGGCCATACCACGAACTTGCCGAACACCTTCGAACGTGCGACCAACATGATCACCAAGGACGCGCAACGCTCGACAGTGCACGATAGACCTGGGAGGATCTGCAACGAGAGAGGCCCTGTTTGTGCGAGGCCAGCAGTTACCGCTCTACCGGCTGCACGGAAGCATGCCGAGAGGTATGTATGTATGTATGTATGTATGTATGGACGCCGGTAGGAGAAGGGAGGACGTACGCGCGCGGCTTTGGAGATGCTTTCTTGCAGCAGTGGTTTCGGCTCCGATAAATCTCCCGGCCTCTAACTCTAAGGCCGATTCATGTATCAAGGCTGAGTGAGTTGAACGAAACGCCACAAATGACGGACCCTATGCAGGACCCATTCACGCAAAACCTTCAGAAATGCCCGAAGGTTACCTGCATGTACTGGGCCCATACAGGGTCGATATGCGGAGAGTTGTTTTCAGGTTAAGACCGGCAACCCGGGTCGACCAACATATGTGACACATTGCCGCAACTCCCATTCAAGTGCTATTTCAGGGCCAAAACAAAACTCTAGAATGTTTTTGGCGTTTGCGAAATACTCGACGTCGGAAGTACGGCGGGAAGACTTCATGGGCTCCGCTTCCTCTGCGACTGGTGAGGGGTGGTGGGCAGGAAGCAGTTTTGGGTCATGTACATGTACACTCTAGTCAGACAGAGTCGGGTTACCTAGGCGCTGTCCCGCCCGTTCCACATCACTCTCCAAATAGGTTATGCTTGGAGAAAAAAAAAGGAAAAAGGGGCGAAGACAGACGGACCAGGGTCTGCTTGCTCTTTACGTGCTTACTTGCCGCAGACCACCTGCATTCTTCAAGTCGTGCCCAAAGTCGTATTCGTCATGATTCCTTTCGTCTTTCGTCCTGACCACTTGTAGATTCATTAAAACTCCAGAAACTCGTATCTTCCTGCACGTGAGATAAGATCGGGTACAGATTACATCTGATTGAACAGGAATCTTCCTCTTTCAATACTTTATTTTCATCACCCCACAGACAGCCACACCCTGTCGGTAGCATGGTTAATCGTTGCCGGATCTTCTTGTAGACCAAATCCCATTGGCCCCGTATGAAGGGTTTCGCCAAGCATTCTAGCGCTGTAACCAGGTTGTTAATGGATCTCTCTCCCCTCTCCGACTTCTTTTGCCGTGTTTCTCTCGTTCGGCGTTCTCCCGTCCAGAGTGCATGCACTACCATACATGGAAGCCCTTCGTCAGTCTTAGATACTATGGCATTCGTCTCGTCTTGTTCTGTTGTCTTCCTTCTCCCCTTTTCTCGATCACCGATCCCAAATGGGGCAAGATCGGTGAGGTAGCACGCTGCCTGTACCACCGTTTGTTCCTGCAGTAGGCTTGAAGCCGACTCAATGCACTGAGCTCGAGAGTCTTATCAGTGACGCCGATCCTCACACTGTGCTACCAATTCTCAACCGTTCCAGGCCCCACAGACCCCAAGGTTCGCCACTCACTGTTCTGGGCATCTTAGGTGCAATACTAACAAGAAAGATGGCTTGTGGAGCTTGACCCGTTGCATGAACAGAACCCTACCCAAAAATGGTCTTTGTCGACCTGCATTGATCAGCTGTGTAACTGATGAGAAGAATCATACTGCTCCTTTGTTGGATGGGCGACACACCACTTCATACATGACTATCATGTACTCTATGCGTATCTCTCGAAAGACACCACGCCGATACCACGCCGACGTTAGCATGTAGTAGACCTCGACCTCGGCCTTGCGGTGACGACTGGGTGAGGGAGTCGGCCAATTGCACTGACATGCTTTTCCCAACGGGGATGACCGGCTCTTGTCCAACCATCCCGCCGGTGAACGAGCCCCGGCTGATACCGTGATCTTCAGGGGATGGGATCCCAGCGCAGTGCAGGGACGACCCATGAGACTCCTCGTAAGGTATGACGGAATCGCTGCTGGACTTCCAACCGTTAGCGTCAACCAGCTCTACTCCACTCATATACGACTCGGGAGTCTCCAGGAAGAGCCGCCGTAACAGCGAGGAGATAAGACAGTATCACCCCCATCCGTACTATCGTCATGGCCCACGAGTTCTAGTCGGCTATTGGATAGAATTTTCATCACTACGCAGTATTAGCCACTAGGCTTATACGGCATGAAGTGCCTAAGCGAACTGCGAAAACATCAGTATCATCGGGGGTTTTTGGGACCTCAAGACAGGGTCGCCAATACCAGAGTTCTGGAATGCTTGTAAGGGCTTTCTACGTGTACTGCCGCTGCTTGAGTTGTGCTCTAATATCTAGCACACACCTTTGCAGCCTAAGAACGCAGGCCTTGGTCACTGGCCTATGCCGCCTGGATATACCAGTTATTAGGCTGACCTCAGCAAAAAAGAAACCTATATGTGGACCGTCAAGAAAACACGCGGTCCCAGCTCCGTCAAGTATCGCAAAGAGATAGTCCGCATCCGTCAAGTCCACAGGAGAAGGTGTGTCCTCACAAAGTTACCTCCAAACCCGCGCATAGCCTCCTCGTCGGATTGCCGAGAGCTGTCTGCAGGAGATGGCGCAACGCAAGCACCATTTCCCTCCCTCAGCATCGTGCCTCTGCTCCACAAAATCGAAAGTGGGTCAGTTTCTCATTGCTTAAGCGCGTGCTGTTCATGGCGTAAGCTTAGGGGCAACAACGCAGTGGTGAACACACGTACAGACTGTCAAAGCCCGGCGAGAACTGGCGCTCACGGAAAATAGTGCTGTCAACCTTCGTTTCCCTTGGCTTCTAGTCTAACCCGGTATCCATGGTGGGGGGATCAGCCACCGTATGTAATTCCCAATCGGGAGTCTCGGAATTTCCTGTCGCGAAACCCCGAATCATGGATACTCGCTCGTATCACTATCAATCGGTTCCAGCTAAATCTCGTGCATGGTTGCGCCGTTCGTGAGACAGCATCCTGATCGGGCCAATAATATCGAGGCTATGCCGCAGAGGGTCACGTACCTGCATTAGCTAAGCCGATCAACGCTGCCCAGATGCGCAGGTGGAGTCCGAGCTGTGGGCTCGCTTGTGAAACGCATGATTTTTCTCTTGACCTTGCTGTTGTATCCCCATGGAGGAGTATCTCAACTGCGGCCAGAACTGCATCGCGACAGCCTCCCAGAAGACGATTCCTTCTGCGGTTTAGATATCAACCGATATATGCAAGCCAGCAAGTATGCACGAATGCGCCAGCTCTTTTAGCAAAAAGAAGCACATGCCCGTCCTTGGTCTTCCGGTCTGGCTTTTCTCCGAGCCTAGAACCGAGGCATAGTGGTGCGCAAACCCTGTCGCCAGGTTCTCTTAGCTAGTCCGTTAAGACATCCCGCATGCTGGTGTTCCGGCATACCGCCCTAGGCAAGACTAGGTAGGTATGAGCCCATTATCCTTCCATCCTGCCCATTCGGCAAGCGCACGGATCCCTCGGGCTCTAACAGCAAGGCTCCTGTAAATCAGCTTCTCAACTTTCGATCTGGCCCCGAGGTAGGAGGGCGGGTTGGTGCGCATAGCACCGGTGTCTTGTAGATGATGAAGAGCATTTGAACGGGGAGATCTGTCGCTAGGTTTCCCTTTCTCTATATCTGCACATACCTCTGATACCTGTACTGTTCAGAGCGAGCGACCAAGACTGACAAACTGGAAACCACCTGGTGGTTCGCAGATAATTCTCCGGAATACTTTCTGCTATGTAATGCGGATTGTCCACTTCTTCTAGAAACCGATACATAGTCTCTGTACGAGAAATCCCCACTTGGTAACGTGCACCGTTATGCCATCAGGCCATATGCCCGCCTATGGGTACGATCTTAAATAGGCAAGTAGGTTACCAAGGCAGTCTAGCGTAATCCAGGCGATGCGGCACGACGGCCAAATCCGTCGCCTTACGGGCAACGGCCTCGGCAAGAGAATCTCTGCGGCCGTGGATATGGTGGGGTCGTGTCTTAGCTGTCGGATATCCCGGTCAGTGAATGTTCCCCCTGGGACGGTGGAGAACCATGGCCCGGAGCATTGCATCACGATTCTGTAGGCGAGGCCGTGGTAGCTATGCATTACTAGTCTGATTGTCTATTTTTGGTCACAAACCTGGCTGCGCACCTAGGGTACGGAGAAGGCAAGGAGGATGGCGTATCAGTCAATAAGCCCATATGCGACGCAAGGCCGACGGGCGGCTGCGACGTTGGACCCCACGCTTGCTTTCAGCCAGTATCCACTCCCCTGACGCCGATATCTCCGCTAAGCAGCTGATGCCAATGAAGCGGTAAGCATATCGAAGTTTCTACTGTTCCTACTGGCGTACTACGATGCTGGCGGCGCACGTGCCCCGCTGGTCTGGCTTCGTTACACCCTGTGTCGCTTCTGAGCTTACACCAACCATCTTTGTCCGTTCCGTGGAAAGAGACATGACGATATCCAGGCGGTAGGATAATCGTGGCGACCTGGCCTCGAACGAGGAAGCCAGCTGGAGTAGAACCTTTCGGATTCTCCGGCCCGGGACATCAGAGCTCCTTCATGACCTCGCCGACGGCCTTCGCAGCCATGCGCCTCCGCTGGTCTTCGGGCAGGCCGGCGCTCATGTCCCGCACGGCCTGGAGCTTGACCATCATGCGTTCGAGCTTCTGGACCTCCTCGTCGTCCAGCTTCTCGTCCGCGCTGACACCCGGTGGCGGGGCCCCATTCGCGGCCGCCTTCTTGCCACTCGGCTCCCCGTTCGCTGGGTCCTGCTCTTTCTTATCGTCGTCCTCCTCCTCCCGGCTGGCGCTCCAGATGGCGCGCCTCAACCCCGCGAAGTCTTCGCGGTCGAAGCCGAAGTCCAGGGCCTCGGGGTCCAGGTCGGGGCCGTCTTCCCTTTCGCTGCCGGGTTTGGGCCCCGACTTGTCCTTCCTGACCCTAAGCTCCTCGTCTTCGAAGTCTCCGAACTCGGAACCCAGATCGTCGGCCGAGACATGGGACCAGTCGTTGGCCTCTAAGGCCTCGAGGACACGGGGGATGCCCGTTTTCTCTGCGTGGCGTGTAAGCGACCTTCCACGCCTGAAAACAAAAGGTCGACTATTGAACGGGAAGAGATGAGTGAATGAACTCACCACCGAACTCGTTCCGCCCCGGCACGGCCTGGCTCCTGACCTGCACGAACTCGAGGCCCCACTCGGCGCAGCAGTCCTCCCAGTCGTCGACGTCGTCGACCTCCCCGACGCCCAGACACAGGCCGACACCGTCCCACTCCCAGCCGCCGAGACCGTCGCGCACGACCCTGCCGACGCCGCGGATGAGCTCGCGCGCGGCGTCGCCCTCGTCCGACTTTGGCCGGACGGGAAGCGGGAACACGACCACAACGCCGCCGAGCACGTCAAGGACCTCCTTCGCCTCCGCCGACAGGAATGAGCCGGCCCACTCCGAAGGCGACGCGACCAGGTCCAGCCACACGGGCACCGTCGCCGTGTAGTACGCCGTCTTGATGGGGAGGTTGTGCGTCGTACCCGCCAGCGACGTGGAGGTCAGCTCGGGCGGCGTGCCCGTGAGGTCTGGCGTGTGTTAGCGTCGGTGAGATGAGCTTCAACCCCAATTGCGATATGGGCTGCGGGTAAATGCAACCAGGGATTAGACGGATTCGGGGAGTTCCATCCACGACTCTGATTCTGGGTTCAGGGGACCAAGGTGCACCCGCAATGCCTTCCCTGAAAGCACTGGTCCAAACAGGGAGGTATGTGTACATCCGAGTTCAAGAAGTCCGACAGCCTACCTATTATAACTTTTATTAGGTGTTGCGTTGCATCTACCGATGAAACGGCTAATATGCGCCGTGGATTCGTGATGTCCATCTTCCAAGGCTCGTAATATGATAACGCGATGAAGTCGGTGGATGAATGGAGGGGCAATGGGGCGGGTCGAAGGTCATACTGTAGGTCCTGTAACCCGTAACCCCACCATCCACTTCACCCCATCCCGGGACCCGCTTGCCCCGATATATCATCAGGACGTATGACATAACCACATTGCAAGAGAGGAAATGCGAGGAAAAATTCACGATATCCCTATTATAACATTACAATACGGCGTTCCTGGTGTTTCATCGAGGTTGAGGATGTTTGGTTGCTTGTCGGGCGACATACCCTCGTCGTGATCATTCACGAGGAGTGTCTGGGTGATACGAGTTGTATAGAGGGGTTTGAGTCCACGATGTCTCATCTCATGCTTACGGTTCTTCAAAATTCATATGCCTGGATTTTAACATTAGTTTGGGTCGCAGCTGGCGACCGCGTTTTAATGCAGCCAACCAGACGGCTGTATAATGATTCACCATCCCCAATTCCCCCTGGATCTTTACCTCAGAGGATCCCTGATTTGTCCCACGCCAAACCCCGCCCTAGACCTCACACCTCTAGATTTGCGCATCATCCAAGCCAACGGTAAGTCTTCTACTTTGTCAAGCTAGCTTAAGGACATATCTATGTCAAACACTGGCTCCGCGATCAATTTAACATAGGCATTTGAAACGCTAGGCACCGGACGACAGCACGATGCTCGTCGTCTTTGCAGGACGATAGTTTGGCAGCCCCGCGACACTATCGAACGGTTTGAATAGTAGATCGGCTCCTGTAGTTATAGATGGAGGAGGGGCAGACGGCGAGGGACACCACTCATCCTACCATCGACTTTCCCCAATTCACCAAACTGCCGACCGAGATCCGCCTACAAATCTGGCAGTATGTGCTCGAGGCGCCCAGGCTCATCGACACCAGGGCCACATACCTCGCGCTGCGCCGCGCGCCGCACTGGACGGACGGCGGCGGACGGCGGCGGGAGGACGCGTCGCCGCTCTGCTTCGCCAACCGGGAGAGCCGGTCCGCCGTGCTGGAGCACCGCGCGTACGTCTTCTTCGGCACCGAGACCGCGGTGCCCCCCGGCCTCCCGAGGGAGCAAATCAAGCGGAGTATGCTGTGCCCCCTGGAGTTCGCCGCCGCGGCGAACGACGTCGTAGTCGTCTGCGCCGGCGCCCTGGCCACGAGGCCCACCTACAGGTTCTCGGGCGACTGCGGCCGCGTCCGGCGGGTGCTCGTCCCGGAGAAGGCCGACAGCCTCTTCGACGTGCTCGGGTACGGCCCCTGGAATCCTAGCGGCTGGCCGCATACGGCGTTGATGAGGCGCGTGATGGCGCGCGAGGCGTTTGCTCGGCTGTACTCCATCCTCGGGCGGGGGAACTTGAGCACCGTTTACTGTCTGCCGGACGGATGGACCTCCCCTGCACGGGGCCCTAAAGGCGCTCTGGGTCCTCCCGGCTGGGCTTCGGATTGGAGCGGTGATGAGGTTCTGAATAACATGGTCACCCTTTACGACGTCCAGGAAGACGGGGACGGAGGGGATAAAGGAAGGAAGGAGGAAGGGCACACTTAGGAAAGGGCATGTGATAGCAAGGGTACCTTGGGTGCAGGATTCGGAATCCAGTTTACGGCTCCCAATACAGCAGGTATGGCAATGGTCACATATATCCGCAGGGAGATTGGCAACATGACCGTGACACCTCACAATTAGCGCAATGTGCAGCCGTCTCTGAACAAGTGGCCTCGGTATAAAGGTTGTCCAGTTATACGCTTAGGTATGGTATCTAAGTGGTCTATGGCGAAGTGTATATCCGACAGTGGTGGTTTAGGGGGAAGTTTGTCCGTTTTCCGGTTAGCATAGGGCCCTGACAAGTTGGTGATTCGTCTATAGCATGAAATGCTCCGTCTCGGCACCCCGAAAGATGACGCAGTTGCGCTTGCGCACAGCGGTCCCGTTTTGGGGCCTAGAAAACTATGACCTTGCCGTCAGACTTTAGATCGTAGTCTTGCCGGATCTGCTTTTCGGATGCCGCAACAGTTTCCATTCCATTTTCCTTCAAGAGATCGGTATTTGTCAGCATCCTTTCTTGGATTACGACTGGGTGTCCATGATCGCCTACAGTGAGGTTACCAATTTCCCATTAGGTGAAATGCTTGTCGAAAGAAGGTTATGTTCAATAGTGAGGCCTCGCCTCCGTACGGCGGAAAAGTTGCATCGACTGGCGCCCGACGATACCGTGTTCGGAGGTCTGGACCAAGCTGCTGCTGGCCGATTATCCGTCGATCACCAACTCTCCGTCTTTGGAAGTCTCCTGGTCAAAAAAGTTCTGTGTTCTACCTATATCTGTGCATTAGATAGCAACGATCCATCGATGGTACTCAATTGCCATAACCAACTGCGGGAAGCAGATATTGCCAACTGGGACGATTTATAAGATTAACACCTATCCCGCACCTTCAGACACCTATATGATAACACACCGCTATATGCCTCCAAAACCAAAAGCCCGGTGAAGCCGTAATCGACATCTGTCGGGTCTTTATGCCTACCTAGGGTTTGCACTACCCACCCACCCACGCTAAAATTTTTACCCACGAGCCACCCACGACAAGAAAATGCTACCCACGAATGGGTAGTCCTAGGTCGTCCGTGGGTAGTACTTACTCACTAATATTTATTTTTACCCATTATATTTTTACACTTTTTTAATACGGTCATATATAAGTATAATTAAATATTATAATATGTGCATATAATATTAATGGTATAATTTTAATTAAAAAATTATTCGCCGATTAGTACGTTGATTAGTACGTTTTTGAGAATCAAATTTTTACGAGTACGTATTGGTAGATAGGTACCTAAAAATACCCACGCCACCCACGGTCGTGGGTAGTCCGTGGGTACCCATTGGGGACCCATTGCAAACCCTATGCCTACCGGTGAACGTATTGATGCATAGAACGACGAGTGTACCAAAGGCAAAGTCTTTCATCTCCACTGTAAGACCACTCAAGTCAGAAACTTACTTGGCTCAGGTAGGGCCCGAAATACATCACAACATTCCTGATTGTCGGAAGGGCGAAACTGTTGAACAGATACCGAACCACCTCCGAACTGTCTTTGAAAGCAAGGCTCCCAAAAAATTTATTTGGGAATCAAACTCGAGTTAAGATGGCTCATTAAATCATCATTATCATTTGTCTGCGTTACTATAAAGATAAGAAACGCCGAGGCGTTTGAGGCCAAGCTCTGGAATAGTACTATAGATAGTATAAGAATTTTGTCATTCGTTATTACGACCGAGGGGCTTTGGTTTTAGGGGTGATCTTCTTAATGGCCATGATTGCATTCAGCTCAACCCGTCCCTGAAAGACAATAGCAGTTGTTGCTTCAAGATGCTTCCAACTTTAGTGGCTATGTTAAAGGAAATCAATACTCGAGAAGGTATATCCAACTGTTCAGTTAGAACTGAAGGTAATGTTTGCCAAGTAACTAGACTGCCTATTTACAACTACTATGCTCCTCTCTGAATCACCACGGCATTGTTGTTTAACAGCTGACCGCCTATCTACAAACACTCTGGTTATGTGTCCGACATATGTCTAACTGCTCCTATATACCGATTGCTTGATACCCTTGATGACTCATGTCGGATGCTAGCCTCGGTTGTAATAAAGAAAACATTGTAAGAGGAATGCGTATAATATATGAAATTATTTGGCATCAACCTTGCCAGCCCAGAAAACCGAAGCTTATAGTCACCATTAACTGTTAGCAGGCCATCCATAGATATACCAAGCTCTTCGCATGTAGCCCCTAATTACACGTACCTTCGACACCTCGCCCACTTTCTTACTTCCCTAGGACTAGCTTGAACAGGGTTATGGAACGTACATTCCTTTCCTACAATAATCCATCATATGCATCTACTGGATGCCTTTATAAAATTGTTCCCGTGCCACAAAACCACCACGCCATTATGTCTGCAGCAGATATATGAACCATTTGCGAGCACAAATTACCTACCACGTTCGGACATAGCCTTCACATTCATCTTTGACTCAACTATATACCTTACTATTCCTGCTTCTGCCGGCAGACAGGATCGAAACAAATGTGCATGGTCGGCTGTAGATCACGCCGTGCGGTTCACAGCACAATTGGTCCGCCATGTTCCCGTGGACATGGCGGCTCTAGTTTCGTTTCCTTCAGAAGCTTAAACTTTTTCATCTGGTCATTTCTAAAACCAACTCTTGAACCTTCTGGTTACTGCCGGAAGACGAAGGAGCTGTCTGCTATCCATATGCAACTAGCGACGACTTCGTCCGATGTTGCTGTGCTCAAGAGCGGTCGGGGTCAGGCCTTGCAACTGGGCTGAGGACGTAGTTGTGGAGATAGCCCACTACCAGGGCTTGAGAATATGCGTTTGCTTCAGGCATTGGTCGTAATCGAGTCCATCTAATCCCTCGCGTATGCTGTCGGGGATAGTCTAGCTAGCAAGCCAAGCTGCGAAACAATCCAAGCGAATTGCTCAAGCCTATCCTTAAGACCCACAATCACCAGAATCTCTCCCAAACTCCTTCGACGGCATATGTTATAAGTGACTAAGAGAAAGACACGTGGTGATATTACGGGTTCAGTTGTAGAAGCAACAGTGATGCTTTGGGAGGCATATCTAACATTGGGGCCCTCCAGAACTGTGTCGCCAAAACATGGGATGAGCTAGTACTAGATAAGAACTAGGAAAGTATGGTGTATGAATTGCCTCTGGTAGGCCCAGGAGAACGATGGTTGCTGAGCCGTTCCCCGACTTTTCAACAATGGAAAACACAAGATGTGTTACACCAAGCTATGTGGAACGGGATGAATGGATAGACAAATTGGTTGGTCGCACAAGCTGCGCCAAAATATGATAATATCGATTTGAACGGATAGCCTAAGTCCATCAACTCAGCTTCTCGGCTTGCTATTTACTAGGGCTTCTCCTAGTATGACCCCCACAATCAAGTAGATAAACGGGCAGTAACGATCCGGTTGCCCCATCCCCCGTCCTGGCGCGGCCCACGACATCTACCCGAAGGCCTCCCTCTTCCTCCCTGCATGCGTATCGATGATGAGCTCTATCCCAGCAGCTGCACAGACAGCCACGTACAGTCCCATTCCGTTCCCCTCAACCGCGGCCGCCGTTGTAGTCGGCGCCGCCGGCCTTCCTCAGGCGGGCGACGATGTCCTTCTCCTCGAGGTCGCCCCTGTCGCGGGCGTCGAGGGCGAAGCTGTGGTGGGCGAGGGCGCGCTTGACGGCGCCGCTCTCGATGGAGACGCGGGCCTTGCGCATGACGCGGGTGCCCTCGCCGATCCAGATGACGAGCACGAACTTGACGCGCGTGCTTTCCGAGTCGTTGGCGTACTCGACGCGCGCGTACCCGTACTGCGCCTGCGTCTCGTCGAGCCGCGACGCCAGCTCCGCGAGCCCGCCGCTGCCCGTCCCGGACAGCACCAGCTTGTCCCCCACCGCGCCCGCGTACGAGAGCAGTAGCCAGTTTGTCGCGTCCTTGTCCGACCGTACAGCGTCGTAGGCCGCCTTGATATCGGGCGCGTCGAGGCCGGACATCTCGCTTTTCCGAAGAAGAAGGGGCGGGGCGAGGTGGGGGGGAGGCAAAGGGGAAGTGAAAGTGTCGCTCTTTGTTGCCGGCACCAGTGGTTGATTGGGTCGACGATATCTTGGGGGCGGCCGCTCGAGAATTGAGGCTCAACGGCGTCAGTTGAGTTTGTGGTTGTTAGTATTCCAGGGGACGGCGGTGAGGCAGTCGAAATGTGAAGCTGCATATTTAACGACGGGGTCCGCCTCCGCTCCGCTCTGGTCTAGACCCGGTCTCAGCGCCGCCCCCCTGAATTGCTAACGGTCCGATGTCGACACTTGGCAGCTGTCAGTTTAGACGACATCACGGACAGCTTACACAGGTTATCACAGGAACGTCCCGTACTCATATCATCCTACTTTTTGTCGTAAATAAGTAGGAAGCCTACATGGCCTAGAATTCTGAATGGTTAATGATAATACTATCTTCGCAAATATACATAGATCACCTAGAGCTGGATTTATCCCCTTATCTACACAAGCTAAAGGTTCAGCTCAGCCATTTTAGGATCGACGTTCGTATCGACGTATATGTCAGCCCCTTTTTCGCCTCCCTTGAGCAGTCCGAGTCCATCGAAGCTGCGAGGGCTAAGGACTTTATATTAATTCTTTTGGCCTGTCTGAGCAGCCCCCTGAAGCCTTAGTTAAAAATGTGAGCGTGCGGCGTGGGCGAGGCCTCTACACATCTCGTAGCAGCCTCATCGACTTCATCATGCCAGCTTCATCGGGATTAAGATCATTTGCTCGTTGGATTCTTGACTATTCTTGCTTACTGCGGTGAGTTCCTGTTAGAAGATACTGTGTCTAGTGATTATGATGACGAAAAGCAATGCAGATCTCTTGCTTGAAGGGTTCCCATTTGGTGGGCTAGTAGTTGAGTGGCCGCCCAGTCTCACTAGTCATGGACGCGATGCTGGAATACCGGTGTTCTGGGTTATGATATATCAATGATCACTGTGAAGTAGATGGGTAATCGGATAGTTGACGTACACACTTCATAGAGTTGACACAGACTGTCAGTAATCTGACTGTCAACCAGATTGCTGGGCCCATAGCACCGGGGTTACCACTGGGAGCACACGAGAGATTTACAGACGAATCGTAACCAAGTACACAATGAACGCGTATGGGATGATGCAATACATCTGCCGGGCCACCTGGGCGCATTAGATTTGGAGGAGACGGGGTGGATTCGGACGTAGGACAGGCTGCAAGTGATTGATCGGGCATTATATCATTGTCTATGCTTCATGTACGGTAGTGTAAGTGACTAGCCGGAATCCCACCATTTAGAAGCTGTACACATGAACTTCTGGGAGATCTGGTCAGGACTAGGTGGAGAAGAGGAGAGTGTAGTGCACTGCTTATTAACGCTTTGCTGCAACTGCGTAGGATCGCGGCGAACTCCTTGGAGAAGAGAGGCTATACTGGTTGCACAAGTCTACATATAGACCGTCTGAGACCCCGCTTGTTCAGACCTATTTTGTCATAGTTTCGTCAAGTTTAAAAATGCCCAATTCAGAATTACCGGTAAACTGCGATTACAGATTGTGACGTCATCGATACCTCTGGGATCAAATATTTATGAGCGATCCTTAGCAATGCGGTGTATTTCTTGCGACCATACGACACAGGAATCGTTATCTAGTTAAGAGGTTCACATCATCTGACTAAGTGGTATTCATCAGTCACATCGTCCTTAAAAATGAAAGAGTACACAGCGCAAGAGTGGCTGCCATCCCAATCGGGGCTAGGCGAGAGCCCCATTTACCGGGGCGCCGACGACATCTTCTTCTTCGTCGACATCAAGAACAAGCTCGTGCACACGGTGCCGGTGTCCGAGGGCTGGGCGGGGAAGCACACAATGCAGCTCGACGAGCCCATCACGCGGCTCAACGTGGTGGCGGGGCGGACCGACGTGCTGGCCGTGCAGACGCGGCTCGGCTTCGCCCTGCTCGACCCCGTCAAGGGAACGTTCGAGCGGATCGCCGACGTGCACCACGATGACGACCCGGGCCTCGACCAGAAGGTGCGCATGAACGACGGCGGCATCGACGGCCGCGGGCGCTGGTGGGCCAGCACGATGGACGAGAACGAGCAGAGCAAGATCGGCAGGCTCTGGTGCCTCGATAACGGGAAGGTGAAGGACGTCTCGTCGGGAGAGCGGATGGCGGTGCCGAACGGCCCGGTCTGGTCCACCGACGATAAGGTCATGTACGTCTGCAACACGGCCGAGGGGAAGATCTACCAGTATGACTACGACATCGAGACCGGAGAGGCGTCAAACCCGCGGTTATTCGTTCAACTGGAGGACGGGGCTCAGCCAGACGGCATGGCGGTCGACGTAGAGAGCCATATCTGGGTGGCCGCCAATTCCAAGGGGAAAGTCATTAGGTACTCGCCGGCAGGGACGGCGGTAGCTACGGTTTCGGTTCCCGGCGCCAAGATGGCCTCGTGCCCTGCGTTTGGCGGTAACGATATGAGGACACTCTTCATCACATCCATCGCCGACGAAGGTTCCACGGGTAACGTCTACACGGTGAAGGTTGACGTCGAAGGTGTTCCGAGGAACCCATACCGGAGTGTAGGTCTAGGAAGCATAGGAAGTAGGGATATCTTAAAGCCCAAGCCCTAGCACGCAAGCAGCGGGTGTGGTCTAGGGGCCATTTGTACACTATAATATTAGTATATAATTATTCGCTTCCGATAACGCTATGAATGTTATCCTAATCGTACACTGTGACCGCCTTTTCCATAGCCCCTCAAGGGACATGCACGTAGTCGCCCGGACCGTTCATCTCGCTCTTCCCCTGGAATTTCATGCCCATCCCGTCGTAAAAGTTTCCTCTGTATTCTTCTGGGCCTCTGTATATAAACTCGTCGGCGAAATTTGCCCATTCCAGATGTTCCCGTGCTTTGACGACGACGTGTCTCTTCAGCGCATCATCTCTGCGATCCTGGCCATTATGCTCATAGCGCGCAAGTCTCTCACGCCGAACTAGGTCGAGCACCCGGAAGTTCCTCTTGGTCGTGAACTCCCACATCAGGTCCGCGACCTCGTCGTAGGGCATCTCCCCGGAGTCGACCATGCGCATCATGGACTCCATGCCCCGTCGCGCTGACGAGTGCTGGTAGTCGACCTTCTTCGCCCACTTGATGTACTCCTCCTCGCCGAACAGGAGGCTCAGCATGGGAGCCCACAGCACCGATATCTCCTGCTTCTCGTAGTCGACCTCGAGGCCCGGGAGCGCCGTGTCGTTGACGACGCGCCGCACTGCGAGCACGTGCGGCCGCCACGCGTACGACGGCGACGACGGCGACGACTTCTTGGGCGTCTGCTGCTGCTGCTGCTGCGCGGCGGCATGCGTGGCGTAGGGCTCCATGGTCTCCCGCCACCGGCGCATCGTCAGGTCGAACAGGTTGTTGTCGTCCCGCGCGGCGCCGCCGCCGCCGTCGGCCACAACGCTGATCTCCCTCAGCGACTCGGCCGGGTGCTTCCGCACGAACACGGCCCGGCTCCGGTCGCCGTCCGCCAGCCGGTCGAACTTGAAGACGACCTTCGGGAAGATGAGGTCTGCATGGAAGCTGCTGCGGTGCTCCCGGAAGATCAGGTCCGCGTGCGGCAGGTGGCTACTAATGAAGGCCATCTCGGTCGCGTGCTTGAAGGCACGTGACACCCGGCGGAAGTGCAGCCACGTCCGTGGGAGGTACCGGGAGTCCGTGATGAAGCTGATGATCTGTGCCCACACCTCCACGGGGAGTTCAGCGGGCGAGCATCGTGCGACGGAGGTCTCCATGATTATAATGTGTTAAGGTTAGGTAGTTTGTTGAGAACGGGAAAGTTATACAGTGTTGTGCTCGGTGCAAATTTATAAGACGGGTGAATCCCTTTCATAAAGGGGTTCACAGAGTGAGCGTGGTCCAATTACATTAGCCCATAGCATAAGGCGGTGAAACTCTAAAAAGCACGTGATTGAACCTAAAATTGACGCCTAAGTAAACGAATGTGCTCGAGCCACACGTGCAAGTCATCCTGAATCTGATGAGTTACTATGCTGATCATGATTAAAAATTGGTAAAAATTGGCATCCTCTTAATTCCTTCCAAATTTACCCAAAATTAGCTGGAGCGATTGATTAATGTTTCGGATCCCGTCTGCATGCATGCCATGGGCCCTCTTTAACCTAACACGGATAATTAGCCATATTCCAAGAAGACTTAGGGTGGTCCTTTTTCGCCAAGGCTGTTAAAGTTACCCGGCATCTGACTTCAGTTATGGAAGTCTCAACAACATAACTTCGAGTTAACAAGACGGGTATATTTTACTTAGCGCGTCTGGATCTAGCAACTCATTGATCCAGCCTCTCTTTTTGCTCTTCAGGCTTTCCGGGAATCCAATGTCATCGCCTCCTTTATAAGCGACAGCGCACTGAGTATCAAGTGGATAACATTTAAATTCTTCGTATGCTCGGTAGCAGCCAACATGACTATTCGAGCTCTTAGTTTACTTACGTGCTATAGATCGCGAATAAGACGACCAAGTCCTCTGTTGGTTCAGTTCGTGGGGTGTACGAAATTGATTTATTTTTGAATCACTCGTCAGATGGGTTATGTATAAGGTACTCTGCTTCCCATTCTTCAGGTTATGGACGGCCAGGCAAGGTATCAATCTATTGAGCCCTATTACCTCCATATATTCTAGTCGAGCCGCTCAATGCGATGGCTAAAATGTCACTTCTGAGCTGACATGTAGTGTCCCGATAAGAGGAAACAACATAAGCTGGTACTTCTCTCCGCGGATTCGACATGTCTTTTCTGCCTAGGTGCGAGGGCGCAAATAAATATACAAGTAATACTACTTTTTTAACCTTATAATTAAACAATAGTTAGCATTTAATATCTAAGGAAGGACTATAAGACAGCGTTTTAGACAATCGTGTTGCCGTGTTACGTAAAAAGGGAGTATATTCTATTAGTAACGGGACGATCACTACGTACGTCTATGAAATTATCCAGTCACTGTTCCGGCCACTGTGTCGCGCACTTCGGTGGAAGTCATTCAAGTATAATAAATCATTATAAAGAGACTTCGCCACTATGTAGTAAAGGGCGAAACCATAATCAGGGTAGAGATGCGGTACCTGTTTTCTTTTACTGCTCTACCGTTCGGATCTTTTCCCGCTTTCTGCACCACTATCTCTGGGTTGCCTTCGCACTTCATGACTCTGTTAAGCTGCGGCGTCCAGTCCGCCACGTCTAGCCCAAGCCATCAACTGCGACCACGGGGAGCGTGCACTACACGCCTGAAGCTGTCGGAGTCCGTAAACTGACACGGCAGTATGCATACAGGTACATGCTGATCTTGTTGCCCAGCTCATGACTTGTAGCCAGTTCCGGAAAGACGTCGTCCCCCTGGTCTGTTGGGAAGAGAATGATGAATGGCAGGCACGAGGGGAGAACCGATCACTTTTGCCTTCTTGTTATTCTACGGAGCGGCTCTTCTAATATCTTAAGTCGTTTGATGTGTTTCCAGAACCGACTCCTCCGCCGTTCTCTTAGCCGGGCGTAATAGCATCTTGCCAGACCAACGGCGGCATCGTTCTGCTGGCCAGTGACAGAGTTTTCCGTCTCGCTTTGGCGACGGATCAAACACCCAGACATAGTCGTATCATCATAATACTTGAGCATCAGGTGGCTGTCTCACGAGATACGGTGGCATGAATAGTCAGGAATAGGGATGGGTTTCAGTAACCTTGGTGTCCCGTCCCTGCACCGTTTATATCGCCTATGACCGGTGCAATTTCTTAGGTACGGTTAGATACCGCCGGTCACGCAGGGTCAATAATGTCCGGTTTTGAGAATCCCAAAATCTTGGTCTCTAAAGGCATAAGCCTAAGAGTCCAGGATTTCAAGCTGGTACATTTTTCATTTTATAGGACGGTTTGTGTGCCCCGAATCTGAGCGGTCTGATCTTAGTCATAACGTTTCGGTAAAGGGGGTACAATACATAAGCTAAGCCCTCTTCTCGAGTGCGTAGTATGCTCTGGCTTTGTCTTCGTCTTCTGGGCTCCGAGTCATAATGGCTTGATTGTTTTCTTATCGGTTTGGAAGGGCGTCCTGACCCAGAATCGCGGAGCGTGATCCTCTCACGGACACCAAACGTCCACCCGGCCAAGCCCGCATTCCCCAATCCGGAAACCGGGAGGCAAGAGAGCCGCAGCCGCTTTGGGGAAGTGCCCAAATCCGCCAATCGCGCCTTCGTCCGCGGTCCGCGCCCGGTCTTTTGGGTATGGCTCGATATGGAAGGGGGCCCCGAGCCAGCCTCGAACCGTGGTAGGACGCCACGTGACTACAGCTCCCAAGCGAAACCAAGCGATTCCAGGCAGAAGGTCTCTCGGCCCAAGCGCCGTGCCTACCGTTTACGGGCAAGAGAAAGCGGCGGACGAGCGTGGAATCGACAGCCTCTTGATTTTAACGGCGCAGAAAAGGCTTAGCTAGCCGCGAGGATGGGGAAACTCTGCTAGCGGGAAACGGGAGGCATTCAGCCGTCTATATAGTCAGGCCTCTTCGTTCCCCAGTGTCGATCACCGCCGTCAATCTTGCCTGTTCATACCCTCCAGAAGTAGATCCCGCTATAGCTACGCCGCTATCCTACGTCCTCCAGTTATATTGCAATACGTGAACGGAGTACCGGGTCAATAGAACCTCGATGAAGTCGACCCTGATCGCCGCCGCCGCAGCGGCCCTCGGCGCCCGGCAGGCCGCCGCCCACGCCACGTTCCAGGCCCTCTGGGTCGGCGGCACCGACTTTATAAGTCACCCCCTGCCCCCCAGCCAGTTTGGCGGAGAGATGAGGCGAACCCCAGCTAACGATCCCAGCACGGCGCCCAGTGCGCGCGTCTGCCGTTGTCCAACTCACCCGTAACGAACGTCATGTCCAACGACATCCGGTGTAACGCGGGCACGCGGCCCGTGGGCGCCAAGTGCGTGGTGTCGGCGGGCTCGACGGTGACGGTGGAGATGCACCAGGTGAAAATCTCCAACCATCTCATACCTACAGACACTCGATGGACGCCCGGGTACACGGCTTGCTAACATGCAGATTCTAGCAACCGAACGATCGCTCTTGCTCCCAGGAGGCCATCGGCGGCGCCCACCACGGGCCCGTGGCCGTGTACCTCTCCAAGGTGGCCGACGCGACCAAGGCCGACGGGTCGGCGCCGTGGTTCAAGATCTTCGAGGACTCGTGGGCCAAGAACAGCGCCGGCGGGTCGGGCGACGACGACTTCGTGCGTTCTCTCTTCCTTTGTCACTGTCCACGAACACACCTCCCTATTCTCCTACCGACCTTCCCCCAATCCACATATCTGTCAACCGACATAGCCCAATAGCATGATGACACGACTAACCACACGCTCGACGGCGGGAACAGTGGGGAACCAAAGACCTCAACACCTGCTGCGGCAAGATGTCCGTGCCGATCCCCTCGGACCTCGCAGCGGGCGACTACCTGCTGCGGGCGGAGGCCCTGGCCTTACACACGGCGGGCGGCAGCGGCGGCGCGCAGTTCTACATGACGTGCTACCAGCTGTCGATCACGGGGAGCGGGTCGCGGACGCCGGCGGGGGTGTCCCTGCCGGGGGCCTACTCGGCGTCCGACCCGGGCATCCTCGTCAACATCCACGGGCCGCTGAGTTCTTATAGAGCGCCGGGGCCCGCGGTCATCCAGGGCGGCACGACGAAGCGGGCGGGGTCCGCCTGCGTCGGCTGCGAGCAGACCTGCACCCCCGGTTCGGGACCCTCGGGCACCGCGAGCCAGGCCCCGCAGCCGCAGCCGACGGGCGGCGATGGCGGTTCGGGGTGCACGGCGCAGTTGTACGGACAGTGCGGGGGTATCGGGTGGGCCGGTTGTACGGCTTGCGCGGTAAGTGCCACAACTCTTCGACCAGCTCCCTACTTTATCGTCTACACACGAGATGCTAATTATGGGATCATTATCACACGCATAGTCTGGATCGTGCGTCAAGCTCAACGACCACTACTCGCAATGCCAGGCATAAATAAGAATATCACCTCGTAGCTCGAGAGCTAAGCTTCAGATCAAGTGGGTCGAGGTTAGTGTAGGACGGAATGACATCATCCGTTATCGATCGATTGAGTATATAAACTGGGGGTCTGGATCGTGCACGGTACATAGCCAAGTCCCGCAATCCAAAACTTTCGATCGAATCCGATGCTTTTCTCTCTCCATCGTGACATTTCGCGTTTGACAGGAATGTTGGTCCTCTCCTTCGTAACGCCGGGTATCAAATGCAACATATAACGGCTGCTCGTAAAATCTACCGTGCGACTATCCAAGTCAATCACAACTCACTCGTTTCGGACATGTTCTACGACGCATCACATGGGGGTCATCAAGTAGGAGGACCGGCATAGTTGCGTCGCCCCCAAGCCATGTACCATGCGACGGAGATCAGACTGAAACCCACGAAGACGACGGACGCGTAGTTCATGGCGGTGGCGGTGGCGACCGGAACTAGAGTTGGCATACAGAAGAGCGGGATGGCAAGCAGAGACCAAGCTATACTAATGTCAGCAAACGGGGGACAAGCGTGACACAAACGTTGAGAACATACAGATAGCAACGATGTTGCAGAACCAACCGAGAGAACCTAGCTGGAAAGGAGCTGTGCTAACTGTTTTGCGCCGCTCCATGAGGCTCACGACAATCGGGGTGGCGTAAGCAGTCGTCAGGCAGATGACGCCGACACCGGAAAACGCGTTGAAGGCGGCCGACGAGCCGAAATATATGAGACCAAGCAGGATTTGGACGATCATGCTAAGCATCATAGCGTTGACGGGTACGTCCAGTTTACGGTTAACCTGACTCCACCATTTCGAGCCGGGAATGGCTCCGTCACGAGAGAAGGCCCAGATGCAGCGGGAAGCAGCCGTCGTGCAGCCGATACCGCAGATGACGGCCAAAACTATGATAGGAATGGTCAAGGCAAAGGCACCCCCGGAATGTCCCACGGCGGTCTTGATGATAACCGGGACTGGCTGAGCCGAGTTCATGAGCATTTGGATGTCGGGCATGACGAAGACCAGGGGGATCATGAATAATAGACCCGCAAATGTGTTAATAAAGATGGTCATTACCATAGCCTTCGGCACCTGAGTAGCGGGCTCTCGAACCTCCTCGCACATGCTGCGTGCGCTGTAAGCATTCCGAGCGAGTTGAGAGCCTAAGTGGGTGTCGACTTACGAGATAATCATGCCGGTTGATGATGTGGCGTAGGCGGCGTGCAGCAGACCCACCATGAACGACCAGCCATCAGGCCAGCCGGAATTGGCCTCGAAGTGACCGAAAACCCAGGCCGCGTCACGACGGCCTTCTTTTGCGATAACCAAAACCGTAATTACGATAGCAATAACCCCGGCGAACGTCCAAAAGATGGCGAATGTCTAATAATCCTCGCCATGTTAGTGGATTGCACAGGCGGCGGATTCCGGGGTAAACACGTACGTCGATCCACGGCAGCCAGCGGTTGCACAGAGATGAGACGGCATTACACAGCAGGGTAATACCCAGGAATATGAGGAAAATCTGGTACGGCTCGCCCGCTATGACAAGAGCTTCGTCTGTGCCGAAAACGTTTATGCATCCGACGAGGAACAAGGCCGTGGCGAAGTTGACGGCGAGTGTGATCGTGACGTTGCCAACCACGTATAGCCAGCCACAAACCCAAGCGGCTACACGACGCCATTCAGGAGGTGCCAACATAAAGGACTGGTAATAGACACCGCCGGCAGTCGGGTATACGCTCGTAATCTCACCAAGGGAGGCAGCGACGCAGACAATAATACACGAGACGGCAACCCAGCCCCATATGATGTTGGCTGGACCGCCACCGACCAAGGGGTAATACAGCGTCGTCGCAAGACCATAAGGAATCGAGGCCAGGACGAAGGACATGAAGGCGACCTGCATGGTAGAGCGATTGCGCGAGAGCTCGGGAGTATAGCCTAACGCGGCGAGCACCTGGTCGGCCGAGTCGATGTCGCCTTCATGTTCGAGGGACCGACGCTTGGTGATCGACTCTCTTTTGACGTCCATTGTCACCGAATCTTCAGCAGCCGAACTAGAGTCGTGTTCTGTCGAGGGTACCATAGGCAGTGGCGTGAACCCAGCAATGGAATTTAATTCCGATGTAAAGCTATTGAAAATCAAACCGAAGATGATTCCACAAAGGCATACGCAAGACGTCTGTAACGGTAGAATATAAGAGTGGTTTGTCACTGAAGATACAATGAGAATAAGCAACGCAGGCGAAGAATGCAGGATTGGAAAAGAAGAAAAGAGGAAGGATCGCTAGGGGAAACGAAACGCCCGCAAAGCCTTAATAGGGAATTTGTTGTCGTGCATGGCTAGCAGCTGCAGAAAAGACGGGCGGCGACGGGAACCCTGAATCTAACTTTGCAACCGCGTATGGAGATCCTCGGTGAAAACAGGGATCTTCCCGGCCGATGGTGAAAGACAACCTACTAAATTGATCCAGCTTGTTTTAGTATCTTTTGGTCGCAACAAGCGTCCCTTCTAGGGTAAATGGCCGCCAGGCGGAACCGCCATATCCTTGGCGGCTTCTAGCCGTATTGCCTCTTCTGCTCTTGTAACCTACCTACAGTAGAGCACCGAGAGACATGGTTGGTTGGTTACATCGCAGCTAGACCACCGTTTGGCGCCGTTTGTTTAGTTGTCGTCCTCGGAGCGGGGCGGGGCTGGGGCTGGGGCTGGACGGGCTGGCGGGCTAAGACGTCATATAACCCCCCAGGTAGGTGTACCCTGTTAAATCGTTAATTGACCGAGGTTAACCGTGTTTTGGAGAACCCTACCGCTAATCATCTATATATCCGGAAAACTAGCCTGGTAAGTGATTGAAGGTGGTACTTCTGCTTTTAATAATTTGTTTCTAACCGTCTCCTTAATTAGGATTACATAAGGCTAATGGTGAAGGTTAGTGATTAGGCCCCTGGGGGTTCGGGGAGCCGGCGAGAGTTCCCTTATTCAGGATTGCAACTTGATATTTGTAGTACCTAGTAGTAATTATTAGTCGTGACATATAGAGGTGGTGTTTTGGGAGGTATAACCAGCCCCGCGCCGTTAATGCATCTAGTTAATATGGGGAAAGTAGAATTCGTGGTGGGGTTGCCAGAAAGCATTTAGCTCCGGTGAATTAACGATTCGGATGGTACTCCAACCTGGGGCGTCATATCCGATTAAAGGCTAACCAGCTGAAGAAACAACCTATTCAAGCGACGCTCTTTCCTAAAAGGCATTCAGGGCCACTACGAAGCTCTTTTATTAGTTCATTTGGTATTGACCAGTCGGCCTTCTAGAAGATGGTGTTCCCTCGCACCACCTGAACCCTTGCTGCGTTATTAGTGGATCTGTGAAACCCTGCCCGATTCAAATCCAAGTGCCTCCCTAGGTAGGGCAGCAGCTACCTTTCGCACGTAGCAGAGAGAGTTAGGACTGTTAGGACATCCATGTGAAGCCTTTGGGGTGGGTGTAAGGCAAGCAAATATAAGGACTATAATAAGCAACTTGTATCTAGGTCGAAACAGAGTTTGTCAGAGCGCGTCGGGAGGCGAGCGTAGATCTGGACCTCCTTGGAATCTTGACAAAATTTTTATGATCTGTTATCTGAGGAAGAAGAACTTCCGGAACCCGAAGGCTGCTAGGAATGATCCATTCGGGAGCCCCGGCCGTATCTTGATGCAGTCAGTCGGCCCGTCTTCGACTGTACGCAGCTAATGTCTTAGTTAAAGCCGCCACCGACAGTCACGTGATCGGATCTTACAGACAGAGGAGCGCCGGCGTGTACCCTCAAATGAGACGAATTTTCCGAGGTTTGATTATCCGGCATATTGTGTTACAAGGGGCACGACTGTTCCATATCCGGGGCCCCGGACAACCCCGAGACTAGAAATAGCTACCGTTTGCATGGGAGGGGCATGTTCACTTCGCCTCTCTTCCTCTGTTCTCTCACCGAGTCCCACTCGTGCGGTAACCCGCACGCCATTTCCATTGGTCCGCCCATTCGGTTCAATCGACCAATATCGTGAATTACATAAAAGTATGTTTCGAGTCGTACGTTGTATTATGAGGCTCAATTGTCTTCCCCTGTTGCACGCTTGCTTTATGATTACCCCGTTTTCTATCTATCCCCAGTCAAGCATTTGAATTGGACACTATAGCGGCACAGGACCCGCGTCGTGCTGGGCGAACAACTCTCTAAACTCACTCATCCTCTCCACGGCATCATGGAGTCGTGGCCATTCCTCCCCGTCTGCTAGGGGTCCAGAGGGCCTTCCGTTCTCCCACCAATGTGCGTATCTCTCATACAACTCGCCTACGATACGGGCGCGGACGGGAAGGTCCTTCTGCCAGTCCTTCCAGTCCCACGCCACGTCAATGACCTCATCCGTCGCGTGATCATGCACCTGGATCTTGATGGGCTCGCCATACGAGTCCGAATGAAGGTATGCACCCGAGGCTGAGACCATGATCTCGCCCTTCTCGCCGTTGATACTCCATGCAAAGCCCGGAGTGCCCTTGAACTGCTGACCCGACCTGAATGTCACCACGAGCGTAGCGTCGTCCACGATGTCTGTCTTGCTTCTCGCCAGCTTTCCGTGGACGGCCAGGAAGTCAGGCACGTCGGACTGCACCTCGCATGTCTGCGTACCATCGCTTCCTATGATTCTGATGGCCTGTCGTTGAATCTGCATCCGGCTCTCGAAGGAGACAAACTCGCCGAGGATGTCGTGCACGTAGTCGATGGTATGCGCATAAGCGATGGTGATGGGGTTACCCCCGACTTTCCTCTCCGCGAAGTACTTCAGGGCCTCGGGCAGAGCGTCGCGCGGAAGGAGGTTTCCGAAGGCGCGGATGTCGCTGCTCAGGACTCGACCGATGCGTCCCGTTTTGAGGATCTCCTTCAGCTTGAGCGCGACGGGAGATACGCGACCCTGCAGTCCGGCGATAGTATTATCGATGCGCCCCTGTCCGAACAACGCCACCGCCGCGTCGTAGTTCTCAGCCAGCGGCCATTCGACGTAGACCGCCTTGCCCGCCCTGAAAGAATCCCGCGTCAAGGCGACGTGCGTGTCCACCCGCGTAACGCAGACGACGAGGTCCACATCCTGGTCCGCAGCTAAGTGTTTTGGGTCGCCGTATACCTTCACCGTGGCAGGAAGGCCGTAGTGGTCGCGCGCCGCTTCGGCTGCGCTGGTGCTGGAGTTGAGCACTGCTACGATCTCGTAGTGGGATCTCCCGCGGGGGACAGCAGGTAAGGCAAGTGACCCTCGGCTGCCCATGAGACCTTGGCGGATCTGGAGAGGCCGATGAGGGCAACGCGGATAGGAGCCATGTCGACGAAGCGAGTAGATGTTGGACGCTATAAGTGAAGTTTTAAAAGTATACTGTGAAGCTAGTTTGGCTATTTGGCCTGTGCCTCCGTCCTATGGGGAAGCCATCCGGGTCATTGTCTCTTATATCCTGGGTTGGCATCGTGTCATTAGAAATCAAATGTCCGTTACCAATACCGCTGGCTGAATCAGCAGATATGTGATCTGTAGACTACAGTGGAAACTAGAGAAGAACGCACAGTAATATATGGACGAATAAAGGGTGTATGCACAGTGATTTTGAGTTTTATTAATACGTAGTTTCATCCGCTTTTCCCTATATGGCAAATGGTCCTCGGAGACTTTGTCTGACTGCAACCCCTGCCGTGCCAAATCACGGTTCAGTTTAAGATATCAGACTGGTTCAACTTATACGAAAACGATCATTCACTGTTACGATTCGCTTGACAGGAGTGCTGCCGAAGTTCAAAGGACATAGAATCGCCTTCGTTCTATCGATGACCATTTTACTTTGCAATTAGCTTCTCTTCATGCCTCTTTACATAAGTATTGATTGATTTTAGATCAGAGCTCTGACTTTACCAAAGTGGGATAATATCTCGTATTTATTCGTAACGGTTCCATACGTTGGTCCAAGGACCTATCCATCTTATACATGTAGTAACGCGTTCGCTGCCATGTTAGCGATTTCGTATCGTCTATTAAACGAAGCGCCACATAAGAATTCAGGTCGGAGTAACTCTTATCTTTGCGGTGATTCTTGTGTCTCTTTAGGATTTGGCATGGAACGAACGAACTGGGAGCAGGCAATAGCTGTGTTTGCTACGCTGGTCCCGGGTTTGAATCTGCGTCCGCGTTCTCTGATCGACAGCCCAGAATCACCTAATCTCAACACCCTCTCACCGGGGTAGTCGTGGGTGTGGCTGATGATTTAGCCCCGCGTGACGGGGCGATGTAATTCCACATCAGCGCATTTCAACATGAACCCGCTGCCAGCGGTGTCCATACATTCCCTGCCTGTGTCAGCCACCGGCACGGTTCGTCTCGTCTCTTCCTACCTAGTAGGAGAGCATGCCTCACGCCGTCCCAGGGTTTCACTTGGGAGACTATTGGCACGAGTCGGGGCGGCGGCTCATCGAAGAACAAACAAAGTGATTCAAGCGTCCAGGGCTCGAGAAGAAGGTAACACGGGCTTTGATGAAATATTATTTAAGTGACAGGTCCAGCGGGCCGTGGCCTTCCCTTTGACCTTGACAGACAGACAGCAAATTCCTTCTAAACTCTGAATTCTGCTTTCCTGGATCTCAAGTCAAGCAAAACGCTCGTCGTGTGCCATAACACACTCCAAATACGACACCAACTAGCCACCTTATGCCCCCAAGCCGAACGCCGACTGGGAAAAACAACGGCAACCCGCACCGCCGAACAACAAGCGATGCCACACTCACGGTCCAGAGCGGATCCCGTACCTCCGCCCGCGGAATGGCTGACCCAACTGTCGCGCGACATCGAGTTCTACGCCAGCACCATCAGCCACCGCCTCGGGAGCATTACCTACCTACAGTTCGAGATGAAGGCGCAAATGGACCGCGCCGCCACCGCCGTCGGTACCCTGGGGAGGCAGGGCAGCCTGATGCCGTCGGAGTCGATCCTGCAGATCGCGAACGAGATCGCCGGGAGCATGCAGAGCCTCGAGGCCGTCGTAGATACTTTCAAGGCCCGGCATGGGGAGATCCTGGGTAGTCTCGCTGCTCTTAGTAACGCCCTGGGGCCGTGCATACAGAGGGCGTGGGAGGCTGAGGGGCGGGCCGGGCCGGCGACATAGAGGTCTGGTGGTCCTAGGTCTCCGGCCGGTTACCGGGAGACGCGAGACCGGGGGGATGGAGATCGATTTCTTATCGAGTTTTTGGGGTAGGTACAGACGGTAGGTCCCAGCGGTATAGAGATTTTGAGACTTACTCTCGGACACCAACGGACAGAGAGAAAACTTCCGGCATGCAATTTTGGGAGCCTAGCCTTCGTAGAGCATCCGGCAGCCGCTGAGGCAGTTTTCGGAAAGAGTTCGCCTTACACCGAGAAGGCAAAATAAACTTATACGCTGTCCACTGAACAGCAAGAGACCGTAATTCTGCTATCGTACGTCCGCGATATGCATGTCTCCTAACGGTTATTGTGAAAGTCGCTGCGCCGGCGTTGGCATTTTTGGGGCTGCGGGCATTGTTGGTGTATGCAGCATTCGTAGGAAAGGCTATTTGGTACTAAGCTGAAATCTAATCGGAAAGCATCTCCAGGAGCGCCCATTAACAGGGTCGACCAATCCTACTAGTAGGCGGTACTCGCATCAACTCTATAGGCTAGAAGGTTGATACTCCGACTGAGCTAATATGATTCTTATGAGATATGTAACGGTGAATGCTACACAAGAGTGGATACGGTAACATGTAGGACAGGCTTTCCAACATCTATGCCTCGGACGCCATGCTTATTCTTTCAACGCAAACTTACTGGAATAGGGGATCGACTCCACAAAATATCTGAAACAAGGTGGCACTGAATTGGCCTTTGACAGCAAAGACATCTCGAGCCATAGCTCATGAGGACATTTGCGTTTCATAGGGTTTGTGTCAAACCAGTCGGTAGAATACGACTAGCAATCCCCACCCCAGCCAAGGTGCCGATTGACCTCATTCATAGCATTTATGCCGGCTCTGAACAGACCCACCGCCCCGTCCACGCCGGCGTGGCCGGTGCTCAGTGGCGGTTCGGGCTCCTCCGCCCTCCTGAGGTCCGCCTGGTCCAGCACCGCCTGGCGCTTCTCCAAGACGGCCTTGCAAATGGCGCGGGCCCACAGGTTGTACCACTGATCCTCGCTGATGCTGACGTAGTGCTTGCTTCCGTCGTCGGCCACCACCGAGAATGGCCACTCGGCCACGACGACCTCCCAGCGCTTGGTGCGCAGCCACAGGTACGGCCAGGTGAGAACGAACATGAGCGACAGAACGACGAGCCACCAGACCCACACCGTGAAGCGCCAGCGGTTGGTCCGGCACTCGTTGTAGCACTCGACGACCTCATTCCGGACCACGAGCTCGACACGCAGGTTGCCGCGGTAGTTCGTGTCGTTGACGAGCCTCCGCAGCCGGTGCACGACGCCCGCCTCGTCGAACCCCACCATGCGCCGCCGCAGCGCGAAGCATTTGAGCCCCGCGTGGCTGGCCGCGTACCGGTGGCACCACTCCCGCAGGGTCGGCTTCGCGTCCGCGCCGCCGACTTCGATGTCCCGCGCCGCCCCCGACCCCGACCCCGGCGCGCGTCCGGCGAACACCGTGCCCCGCTTCGCCCTCTCACCGTTCTCGACGGTGCACAGCCGCGTCCACGACCTCCGGTACTGCGCGTCCGAGTACAGGTAAGGGGTCAGCTCGACACTGACGTCGAAGTCCGTCACGGTGTTCCTTTCCGTCTTGCCCTTGCTGTCTCGCGTCGTCTCGGTGTGTGTGCCGAGGAGCCGCACGTAGGGCCGCGGCGGCGTCGCGGCCTCGGCCCGTATCAGCTGCTCGAGGCGGAGGGGGTCCTCGAGCCGGCCGTCGACGTAGTAGCGCGCCTTCGTGTTAGCGTCCTCCATGAGGTACGGGATCTCGATCGGCGGCGGCGCGGGTGGCGGGTCGTCGGACGGTCCGAGTATCGCGGCGCCGTAGCTCGGAGGCAGGTCGTCGGCCTGTAGCTGAGGTGCATCTTCGTCGTCGCGATAGCGGTCCCTATAGCTCCCGCCGGGATTTGTGTGTAGGGAGACGCCATCAGGCGACGTGGACTTGGAGCCGCCAGCGGTAACGTCGGATGGTTTACCCATGATTGCCGCAAAATTTAATATACAAGTCAATGTAACATATGACTTTGACGTGTACCAGTAACAATCAAGTCTCTGGCCTGTATAAGCTGTGGTTTGCTCATGTGATGATGGTCTTACTAGTAGCAATCATTGAGGAGGGCTGAGAGGTCAAGAGGTACGACGAGGTGCCGTTGGAAAGCTGAGTCTAATGTGGGGCGGCTGAGATCCGTAACGCGGATTTAGGCAGCAAGTAGCCTGGATTAGTGTGACAAGGGGGCAAGGGCTGTCACTCCGTGGATCAGGGTTTTTAGCAATTGATTAATACAGTATTATAGTTAACGACTTTGTCAACCCTAAAGCACTGAGAGAACAGGAAGCGACTTATGTGATAAGGTCAATGATCAAGGCGACGATAAGGCCATGTCAGAAGCCTGGGCTGCAGGGTTGCAGGGCTCCAGGGCATTGCCAGTTCGCATTGCCAGTTTGCATTGCCAGCTCTCGTACGAACCATATAAATTAGGGGCGTAGAAAACGGACCAAATACATACATACATATATATATACACCATTTGGACCTATCGGACCCAGAAGCACGAACCGTATGTTGTCTATTGAATGACTTTCGTATTTTGGAAGTCGGCTCCAAAAAACCCCCAAAAACACGACATAATTAACCTTGTATACTTCTATCGCAAGATTAGTACGTTGAACGAGAGCAAAAAGCACGACATAATAACCCTCGTGCACTCCTTTTGCAAGCTTAGTACGTTAAAATAAGGGCATATAGGAAAGTACCCGCGGATATCCGATAAGTAACATGAAATACCTACGGGGCCTTATAGGTCCGTAGGTAAAGGTGCATGGGTAGGTATTCCTCGCCCAACGAAGCCCTCCATACGTTGCGTTCCTATCCAAGTCTACAGCTACCATAGTAAGTTGCTGAAGCCATTATCACAGCCAAAATATCTCTCGTGCCTGGTTCGCGACCTGTTCTGCCGCTTCCGGATTGGTTCGCCTGCAACGGAGCCTTACGCACCGTCTGCAGAACTTCCACCCTATTCCACCCTATTTCCACCCTGGCCACGAGCATGTACATCCCATGTATTCTACCAGAGCCTGTCCAGACCGCTAAGAGGCGACCCGGACGTAGACACAAGAGGCTGCCGATGCCCGTCCCTCGAGTACAGCTTCAATAGTGCTCACGATCCAACCGGCTTACCGTATCATTCATCAATCGGCCCCCAAGAACTTCGCAACCATGGAAGGATACAATCAGGTACCTGACTTCGACTTCGGCAACGTCCCACCCATATACAACCTCGGCGACCTCCCTCCCATGGACTGGACGCCTGCTGGCCCGCATGACCTTGTGCAGGGCTTGCTGCCAACCACAGAACCCCCTCATGCTCAATCGGCTGCCGCATCTGGGCAGCTGGTAGGGCTTGAGGAGCGGTAAGTTTTTTTTTAACCTGCCGCTGACTGCGATTGGTCCGTCCAGCCAGATCCATGGCGTTGCCTCGTCCGTTCTGAGCTGCATAGAGTGCTTGCATGAATTTACGAACCCTGCTCAGCTCAACAAACACGCCAAAGGAACTTCTCACCACGCTTACGGCTGCATCTGTGGATCCAAATTCACCAGGCTAGACGCCCTTAACCGACACATAACCAACAAGTCCAGCGATGCACCCCAGTACCCATGCGGGTACTGCTACCGCCACCAGGGGACCAACGGCTTCCGCCGTTACGACCACCTGGTCCAGCACTTGAAAGTCTACCATAAAATCGAGCCCGTCGACGGGCTGTCTAGGAAGGCTGCTGGGTCTTCTCCCGCTGTCGCCACTGCTCTTGCAGTTCCTATTCCTGGAACCGTCCCTGTCGCTCTCGGGGGCAATGCTACTACGCAGGTGCAAGTACCGCCATTCCCCTGCACCATCGCTGGCTGCGTAAGGGGAGGTGCCTATGGATTCTATCGCCAGGTGGATCTGCTTGAGCATCAGAGCATGATGCACCTGCTCGACTTCCAGTATAGCAGCGTGCAGGAGTTCCCTGTCGCTATGCAGCTTACTCAGCAGAACGGGAACCCCGGCTTTGAGTTCTGACTGAGGGCCGGAGACTGCGTTCTATGTGGCTACCAGCCTGCTTGACATGATGATGTTTCCTTTCTTAGCAATTTGCTTGGCGAGTGCTGCGTGGTGGGGAGGTTCAAGGGGTGTTTCCATTCAGTCTTAGTGCGACCAGGCCATGGGGTTCTCCGATATACGCTCACTAGGATATGGGAAAGGTTGTTCTGTTCTTGATACACGTCGTTCGTTGTTGTGTTTCGGTTGATTTCTGTTATGGACAAGGGGCCCCCTTTAGAGACCTTCAGAGCTTCAAGGATCATCTGGAACAACATTGATCCTTTCCGGAAGCCTGGAACCCTATGTCAGTAGGTCGATCACCTACACCAAGTGGGATCACCATTTTCTAGCTTCCTAGATATCATCATCAATATATCCCTTAAGAGCTGTGCAGCTGCTTCCTAGTAAGTGTAATATTTTCCAAATTATTCTGGGACCCCCGTTAGTTCGCTCAAGGGCTTCCGGATAGAACATCTAATGGTAGTGCGACTTCTTCGCACTGCAAGTGAATTTATTGAGGTGTGCTTACGTGCAAATAACGGCTAGACGTTGATGAGCGGCACGGGGATAGGATCCGAACTGGGAGCTCCCATGATGAAATCCATTATCATGAGCGTCGATTTTGTTTAAGTACTGCTTAGAAAGTAGCTTACATCTCGCATGTTGGTTTCGCAAGCTCCCCTATTGGTGTCTCTGTCTCCGCGGAACACATAGCCAGGCGATATATACTTTGCAAGTAATCTTGAAAGGCTAAAATGGAATGTGTCCTGTGTTGGCAAGTGATTAGCCTGTTTAGTCCGTAGTAAGGAGAAGGCCTGACATAGGACCTTAGTAAGAAGCACATTTATATAGCTCGGCTCTTTTCCGCTCTTATATCGAAATGTAAAAGTGGCAAGTAACTTTGATTCAAAAGAGATCTAGGTAGCATATCCATAGGGCCCTAGACACTCGGTGAGAACTATGGTTCACTATCACCTGGGTTAACCTGAAAGTTTGTAGGCTATCAATTGTTATGCGTCCTGGACAAACTGTAGAATCTAATAAGTTACTATGGAAAGTGCCCGAGACTTGATGTTTTCAGTAAAGAAGAGGTTGCTTTGATGCGTATTGGGACCTACCGATCAGTTCTATACATGCTTGGGGAACTATGTTACTAGGATACCTAACGATGTAACAAGCTAGATACTATGAGGTCTTAATTTCTCAAAGGGATCATCGGCTTAAGGATAGTTAAAGTCAATAATTTGTTCATTATAACAAATAGCGGCGATTATAAGAAGTATGCCAAGAAAAAACTTGGCCTTAAACCACATGATCTACACTACCATGGGACAGGTCCATCATTCTCCTCGCCAAACCGTGGAAAACTATGGAAACGAGGATAATGCACTAGGAGAAACCATAATGACCTAAGTAATCTTGGCCTTCGAGACAGACACACCACTAACAGCTGGAAGTTTCCCAATCCAACTCCTCATCCCCTCTTCATCCTCCACAGCGTCAACGAGCCATCGAGCTAAGGCGCTCCTGTTGGTCGTAAGGCCCCACGTCCCGTCACCAACGTACCCGGCATGGACCCCGCCGCTTTCCCGTCCTTTCTTCCAGCCTTCCTCGTCCGAGGCACCAGGAATCCCAGTGATGCGGTAAACGATCCAGTCCAGGCCTTGGGCTTGCTCCTTGAACACATTTGCGATCCCTCGCATCGCTTGATAAGCTTTCGGGGCAATGAATCGTACCAATAGGACCATAAGTGCCATCAGGACGTGGAAGCGATCCTCGGGCTGGCCGGCAGACGGTGTGCTCATGGCCATAATCCGCTTCACGCCGTGCTGACGCATGAGGGGAAAGAGCCGTGCGTAAAACCCCGAATAGATCGATGGATCCGGCAGCGTCGTCAGGCTTGCTGCATTTGGGCCCAGAAGGGAAAGAATCATGGACGACTTTGCTACAGCGAATGATAGGGCCTCAGCGTCATCTATCTCGCCTTTGACGATCTGAGTGCAAAGTACTTAGTCGAGTTAACTAACAATACCGAGTAATGGGATGAATTTACCTCGAGAAGTGGGTTCGCAGACAATTCGGTCGGGACTTTGGATGGGTTCCGGACGTACGCTATAGTTCGGTGGTTGCGGAAAAGGAGCTCTCTAAGTAGGCAGATGCCCGCTGGTCCTGTGGCACCGAATACTAGGACCTTGTCGCCTGCCATTATGAGCCCCCGAAGTCATAATGGATTAGTGACCCAACGTGCGATCTCTTTTCAAAAGGCAGTTATAACAGCATAATTCTGGTGCCAAGTCGATGCATACTTGTACTCATGAGGCGTCTGTGATTGGTAATATTACAAATCACCGTCCTCCTTCTCGGCACAGAGACCCCGGCATTGTCGGATACAGTGGCTTAAGGTCGGAAGGAATCGGGCCGGGTGTCGCGCTAATGGGCGGAGGACGCATGGGTAACAAGCTAATTTGTATAAGGGATTAATTCCTTCAGCCCTGAAGAAGAACAGTTAGCCGTCATGAATCATCATTAATTATTAATATACGAATAAAGCTGATACGAGGATATTTATATTTCGTGATTTTGTCGGACACAAGCGTGTACTCAGTATAAGGGTCAAATTAGTCGTTATTCTTATATTGATCATGAAGTTCTTAGACCGTGTCAGTTAGGGCTTATATTTATGGATATGGCTGATATAGTTGTTTCGTTGACAAAAGGGTTATTATGGAAGGTTCGGCTGTGGCTGCGGAGAATCTCGTACCCTCGAGAACAGCTTACTTGTGCGGCTCGAAAGATATCCATCTTATAGAAAGGGGTGCCATAACGCTGGTTTTGCAAGAGGGCGTAGTTATACGCGCCTTGCACCCTGGAATTTTTGGGGGTCTTATGGTGGCCCTTTGCAATAGAAACAACAAAAAAAGAGCTTCAAAATGGCATCATAACTTCACAGTTTCTATCGAGACATATGTGTCGCCTATAATTAATCTCGAGAATTCTCGACTCATAACTTAGATCATGAGCCGAACTCATCATCTAACTCCACCGACCACTGTCTGCCTGTCATCCTGCCCATATAAAATCCATTGTGCCGTTAAGTTGCCTGCCTGTGACATCATGAATGCCTCGCTCTCACCGCCCGGGTTGCGAGCATTGAATTGCTGTTGACGAGCTGCATTTGCAGCCACCTCTGCTCTCTTCTTCTTGTTCTTTTTCACGCAGTACACAAGGGTCGCCACCCCTACTATAAGCACCAACGCAGCTCCAATTGCAATTGCTACGGAAATTCCCGGGCTTAGAACTCCATTCGAGGTGTTTCTGGAGTTTGAAGCACTGGGGCCGTTTGTGATCACCGAGATACCTGTTGTCGTCGGGTCAAAGTCGGTGGTCTGCCTCGCGGTATCTAACATTGGTCGTGAGTGTCGAGCAGTTTCCGGTAATATTATTGCACTGACCTGTTATCCCACCAGCTGCCGTGTTGGCGCCATCGATGTTATCTGGCGGAAGCTCATTCGTTGTAGATCGAAGGACTATGATAGTGGTCGGACTAGGGCCACAAGACCAGGACACGTAAGACGAGTACTCAAACATTTCCGTTGGTCGCATTACGTAGGTCACGCAGGCTGTCGGGCTTACTAGAACGTCAGTCAAACGCGACTGGGAGCGACGAGTCGAGCATGTCTGTAACGAAAGACTTACCAAGACAACATCGTACCCAATGCCGAGCATCCAAGCGGCCCCATTGAATCACAGATGTTGTTGTATGCGTCCACACACGTTGCCGCCACGCCCTTGCTACACGACACCTCATTGCAGCAGCCGAAGACGAGAGCAAAGCCTGGGTTGCCAAAAGCGCAGCTGTACTCGCTGGCACATCTGATCTCGGAAGCTTTGGAAGTTAGATGCCAGATATTGCGACCATCATGATGTGTTTGCTCCTTACCGCTGTTCCCATTGATATACCCGCATCGTCGCAGGTCGGGCGACTGTCGCCTCTGGAGATCGTCTTGGCTTACATCCGGCGGCGCGGTAACCAGAGCGTGCTGCAGATCGATGGTGCCCGTCGGAAGAGCGACTGCTTTTGATTCAGCTGGTAATGCTGCGTTGAATCGCATGAGTGCAACAAACTCAAGTGAAGGATTCGTGCCACAATATTTGACCTCGACGTGAAACACGAGAAGGTGGACACAGTCACAACTTGCAAGGCCGCAGGGGAGTGTCGTGCAATGGATGGGAGATCCTCTTTCTTTCAATTCATCGGTCCTGTGGCCCTGACATCCCCTCTAGTCTGGCGAGATGCAAGCCACGGGGGTCAATATTGGGTGGCTGCCCCCTCGGGTGGGTTTGGTCTTTGCGGCTGAGGTCTGCGGGCGCTAGGCGCACCACAGCGACGACCAGTCGTTGGGTGATGGGAGGCATGCATTGCACTACTGTAGCTCCGAAATTTCCACATTCAAATGCCTGCTGCCAGCCACAGTTAGAATGGCAAGATCGCGGATCCGACTCTGCCTTACCTAGGGTGAGGGAATGGGTACCCATCTACTACCCATCCAAATTGGCGGGTGGTTCCTCCCTCAACCCAGCCTTACCCACAGTTCTGGGGGCAGAGTGGTCGACGACGCTTTCCTGCTTGCCATTCATCCGAATCATGTCTGAAGCTGGCCAACAACAGCGACTACGGCTCCTATGCTTTGATGGCGGTGGTGTTCGGGGGCTCTCCTCTCTTTACATTATCCAGCAACTTATGGAAGCTGTCGACCGCCAGCATCCTCCGAAGCCATGCCAATTCTTCGATATGATCGGCGGAACAAGTACCGGAGGGTATGAGGAATTTATCTAGACGGATTATCAAACCTGGGTGCAAATGCTGACCCGTCGCACAGCCTAATTGCAATCATGCTGGGGCGCTTGGAGATGAGCGTCGCTGATTGTATTGCCGCGTACAGCAAGATGATGGATGGCGTGTTCAAGAAGAAGCAACACCGAGTTGATATCCGGGGCCAAGTCCAAGCTCGCTTCGATACAGCCCAACTTGAAAGGTGCATCAAGTCCATCGTTCGTCAGTACGGGCTGGGAGCCAACGAGAACTTGCTCATGAGGGACGGCAATCTCAACTGCAAAGTGTTCGTCGGTCCCATTTCGTTCAGGTTGCGAAAACTGCGTACATTAACATTAACTTATCTGCAGATTCGCTTGCGCAACGCCGATGCTTGTGGCGACTGACATCGTCAAATTCAGCAGCTATCAGCGAGAATACGAACCCATCTCCGATCTTTTCGACGAAGTCAAGATCTGGGAAGTATGCCGAGCGACAGCAGCTGCAAGTACCTTCTTCGATCCAATCAAGGTCGGCAAACACAAGCTCGAGTTCCTCGACGGCGCTACTCGCGCGAATAATCCAATCAATGAGCTGTGGAAGGAGGCGGAAGAAGCATTTGGTGAAGACTTTAGCAGGCGCATTCAGTGTTTGGTGTCTATTGGAACTGGCCAATCAGGTAAAAGAATGGTCGGCAAGACCGCAGTACAAGTTGTCGGAACCCTGAAGCATCTTGCGACCGAGACCCAGGTTGTCTATGACGAATTCAAATACAGTCATCGAGAGTTGAGCGAGAACGAGAAGCTCTATCGATTCAACGTGATGAGCGGGCTTGAGGATGTTGGCCTGGAAGACGCAAGCTCGCAAGATGTCGTCGCGCAGATGACCATGTCGTACATGGGTACACAGGACATGAAGGAGACTTTGAAGAAGTTCAAGAGAGTCACGGAACACCAAGATCAGAATTCCAGTACGTAGATCCCAATCTCGTTCGCAGCTGCAGTCTCCGAAACCGTCGAATACCTATTGACCATCTTCAAGCTGGCGAGAGAGCTTCCCGTCATATCCAATCTCCCCCTTCTCGACGTCCCATGTCACAGGGATTCTTGACTTTGGGAAGAGAGTCCAAGCATGTGAATCTACAGCCCCAAAAGAAGTCATACTGGTCCCGCCTCACCATCGATGCCCTTCTCGTCTATGAGGGGGTCTACAAAGCCATGTGCGATCCATCGACTGGTATGGTTGATTGTATGCTCCACATTGCCCCTTCGGTTCTTGCCAAGCACTAACTGCCGGCACATCTAGACAATCGGTTCCACGATTACTTCGCAAACTTAAACCCAGTACCCCAGGGTCTCAAGGGAGACCTCGTCAAGCGGGTCTGGCTCCGCCTGCCTCTCGAAGAGCAAGCTTCCGCAAACAAGGATCTCATTCTTGCCGCCATCTACATGATCCACATGGAGGGGCTAGTCAACCCGACTTACCGCCCAAATTTCAGCCCACCGGATTCGAATCAGTTCTCTTACTACCGCGCTAAGTTCATGTGGCGATATGGTAACTGGGTACGGTGTTCTTGCGGCTGCGGGCGCATCTGGAGCTTTGCAAACGGCGTCGAGGGGCTTCGTTACGACCGATGGAAGTCAGCAGACCGGAAATGCCAAGCTGAAGTTCCAGGGACGCCGCCACGCGGATCTAGTAAGCTCATGAAGGTGTTCAACATGATGGCTGAGAAGAAGCAAAAGAATGCTTTACGTTTCTTTGAAAAAAATAGGCTCAGCTGGAACGAGCTGCAGAAAGAGGAAGATCGGATTCAGCTTGGATCCATGCACTAATGGCCTGTGTGCCTTCCTCACAGGTTGAGCAGTCGAGCAAGCAATGATGTAGTGGCACTTAGGTTCCTCAAGGCATAAGACTTTCCGTCTCTCTGTGACCGTATACCAAGTTCTGAGCTCTCGATTCCCACAACGCCTGATTGGTCGCTGTTCTGCAACAGAGACGATATGTCTGACGTCACCGGCCTCTCTGCCTGAACGGCCGCAGATGCCTCTTGATCGAGATCCTAGATCCACCTCACGTTAGACCATCCTGTGATAACTGATTAATAGTTTTCATGGTTACAAGATTAATAATATCAGTTAAAATTAAAATAATGTTAATAATATAACCTACAATATTTATAAATATAAAGAATTTTTAACCGGATAAATTATTTATTAAATATTATGTATCTATTAATTATTTATATATAATATTTTATAAATTATAAAGTCTTTATATTATTTCGATCAAGGTTTAAATTAATAAATATAACTAATATTAGTTCTTATTTTAAGTTTTAAAACTCTTTTCGTAATATCTTATTTATTTTAAAGTCTTAAATTTTAAATAATAATATATATATATATATAAAGAAAAAGTTATAAATATAATTAGTAAAATAATATTTAAAAAATTAAAATTATTTTAATATATTATAATATAGTAATTTAAATTAATTTTTATAAAGAATTAAAAAATGAAAGTTAATTTAAAAAAATATATTTATTAAATATATATATAAATAATTTTTGCCCGTATCGGTTAAGGCTTATACTAATAGATGTTGTCAGATATAAGGGATATCAGTTATGTTATATTAGATGGCTAGTTACGTACACTTTGGTAACGCGTACTGATCCTTGAAGTAATCTAGCCCCGGAATATATATATTCCGATTAAAGGGATCTTTTCGTATTTAAGGTGCTAATGTACCCCTGCTAGCTAAAATACCGCCTTAACGCCGTAATGTAATTATGGCGTTACTCGTTACGTTTTATCGCTTTTTAAAGCTATAATTTTCCATTTTAGCTTTTTTCGGTAATTAAATCCTCTTAATTAATTATTTTTTTAAAATCTTTTTTAAAATCTTTTTTCGTTAGTTTAAAATTTTTATAATATTTGGTAATCTTAATTATTTTTTAAAATATTTAAAGGTTTTTCGTAATAAGGCTTTAATTAATCTATTTATTAATATATCACTTATAAACGTATAATTTATTTTAATTAAATCCTTTTTTATTACCTTTTATAATTAATAATTATATATATTTACGTATTATAACTTTATTTATAAAAGTACGATATTAATGTTATTAAACTTTATAATTTATTAATTATCGTATTATATGTTTAATAATTCCGTATTTAAAAAATGTTTTAAAATTTTTTTTAATTACAAATTAAATAAAGTGTTTTTATAACTTACGGAAAAAAACAATTCCGTTTTTATTATAAAAATAATAATTATTTTTTTAATTCGTTTATAACCTTATTTTTTTTTTAATAATTTTATAACGTAAGCTTTAAATCTTTTTCGATCGATTATATTATTTATAAAAACTTATCGCTTTAAATATTTCGCAAATCCGTACCCCCGAATTATAACGTTAACGTTTTAATACCGATTAGATATAATATAATTTGATTAATAATTTTATAATATATATCGTTAATGTTTAGGTTAAATCGGACCAATTAGAATATAATAAAAAATATATCAGATCGCGTATTAATTACTATGTGAAAAATAAAACCGATTTTTTTGGGTATTTATTAACGAAACCTAAATAAGCTAAATTAAAATTCGGCAATAATTCGACGCCTGTTATAAACGTATTTAAAAGGTTATTTAAACTTTTTTAAAAATTAAATTAATTAATTTATTATAAAATCGAATTAAAATAATTAAATTTTTTGACTTTGTTTTTATTTATTTCGATACCGAAAAATTATTACAAGTTTTTATGTTTTATAAGGATATATTATCTCCCTATTTATTAAATTAATTAAGCGATAAAACCTTAATTTTTTTACGATATATTATAATAATATCGTCTTTAAAAAATACCTTTTAACGAATAAAATAATAAAGTTCGTAAAAAACGGAATTAAATACTAATTCCTTAAACGTTCCGGTAAAATCTTTATATTATAATAAAAATAAGTTTCTTAATTTATATAAAAACCTTTTTAATTAGGAAAATCTTGCTATATTACGGATATCTTAAAAACGTTTTTATATATATTTCGTAAAATAAATTAACGTTTACGAAAATATTTATAACTTTATATTATTTAAATTTTGAATCGAATTTAATTTCGATAACGATTAAAGTCCGAAATAACTTTTTAATGAAAATAAATACGTATATATTACCATAAACTTTTTTAAGTTGTTAATTATTTCGTATAACGAAACGGACCTTATATTTTTATTATTAATTATATTTATTATATTTATAAATATATATTTATATATACTTTAAAATTATCCTTTTTGTAAAAAAATAAATAATAATTTTTAAAATTATATTTCCTTATAACTTTATAAATAAAACTTTTTAATTTCGTAAAATATTTTCCTTAACAGATATATATTTAATTTCCTATAATTTTATAACGGTAATAATAAGTTACGTTTATATATCCGGTTTTATAACCTAAATAATTTTGTATAAATTAAGGTATTTTAATTCTTCCGATTAAAATAATACGGATTTTAAGTAATTAAGCTTTTTAAATTTCCGTAATTTACCGGCCGGTTATCGTACGTATTTATATAAAAAATTAAACCTTTTATATTAAATACGGCTTTTTATATTTTATATTCTTTTCGGATAATACTTTTTAATACGAAGTATATAGAAAACCTACGCCTTTTATCCGTAAAATACTTTTATCTTTTACCGTTATTTTAAGTTACATAATAAAAAAAAATTTAAAGTTACTTGTTTCGTTTCCGTCGGCGTAATAATCGTAACCATTATAAAAGTAAACGTTAACGGTAATAATAATCCAGGAAACGGTAATGGTTTGAATATAACGGTCGTATAAAAATAATTAATCTTTTATAAATAAGCTTATTTTTGTCATTCTGTACTTTTTTATATTAATACTTTTTTAAATTTTCTTTTTATTTAACCGGTAAGCGAATTATTTTACTTAAGTTTCGTTTTATATATAAATGTATATTAAATAATTATTAACCTAATTAAATATTCTTATTTATCGGAATAACTTTTATAACTCTTTTTTTATAACGAAAAGAAATTCTTTTTTAAATTTTTAATATTACTTAAAATATTTTTTTATTAAATTATACGTTTCGAATAATACTAACTTTATTAATTAATAAATTCTAAATTTCGCAAATATTCGTATATCAGTAACTGACGAAGTAATTAATTTATACTTTAAAATTTAAGTTTTAAAGTTTTTTTTATAACGCTAATTATTATAACATAAACCATATAACCGTATATTCGTAAATAAACGTCTTAAAACTTTCGATTAAATATTATAATACGGTTTTTATATGTTAGGTAAATATAATAAATTTCGTATAGGTTTTACTATAAGAAATACGTATTTGAAAATATAGTTATAGAAGTATATTACAGCTTTAAAAATATATACGATTAAAAACGAAGGTAACTTAATATTATTTCGTATTGTAATTATTTTCCTTTTAATTATATCCCTTAAATACTTTATACCCCGTTTTAAACCTCAGTATACGGTATTAAAAACTTAAATTCAATATTAAAAAAAGGGATTAACATATATTTCGAAGTTAATAATTTTTTTTAAATTTGGTTATCGTATTCGACTATTTATAAAAATACCATATCTTAATTTTTCAAGGTTTTTAAAAAATATCGAAACGTTATAATTAATATATTTTACTTTCGATTCTTGTAGTAAATATCCTAAATAAAACCTAAATATTTATCGGTTATAACTATAACGTATTTATACCTTTTAAGGTTTTTTTTTGAACTTTATAAAATCGATAATAATTCGTTATGTAATCGGAACGTCTTTTTTTCCGCTTATAGTATATTTACTTTTTAGCCTTCGCTTTATTTTATATTTAGTATTTAATTATTATAAAACTTCTTAAGCGGATTATTTTCGTATAAAATTATAAGTAAATAATTATTTCGGAACCCGGAGAATTTAACCGTAAGTGTTATATAATACCGTTACTTATACGTAACGGTTTTTTCGTTCAAAAATTAATATTTCGTTTATACATTGTTAAAGTTATATAAGATATTATTTCTCCCTCGAGGAGACGTGACCGTGTAGACAATTAGATAAAGTGATAGATTGCTACCTTAATTCCTGTGCTTCACCCCATCCCTCTCGCAGGAGTTCAGAGTGAGGTTCTATGGGACTGAGGTATACAATCTATCTTAACCGTGAAAACCATTGATCAGTTATCGTATTCGAAGATACTGGGTATAGTATCTATCGTGTGGATTATATGTGTAATAATTTTCTGTGTATTTGGCTCAGCCTGGAAAATAAGGCTTGAACCTATATCAACCTTGCATATAAGATATTATTACGTTAATATTTTCGATAACGAATTAATTAAATTTATTTATTAATATGATAATTATTTAGTTATATTTATTTCGACTATAATTTTTAATTATTTAATTATTTTATTAATAAGTTTTCTTTCGAAATTATTAAAATAATATTAAATTATACGTAAAATCTTTATAATGGGTAACGTTGTATAAACGTAACGTTTTCGTACCTATAAAATTTTAAAATAATACGTTTATTTTTCCGTATATTTTAATCGGAACGAATTTTATTTTTACGTATATTTCGTTGTTTTAAATCGTTATTTTATAATTTAAAATTTTTTTAATAAGATTAAAAATATATATCGTAAATTTCAAGTTTAAGATAAATAAAGTTTCAAAAGATAAAACGTGATATTTATCGTATTATATGAAATGAAAATTAAAAAGTACATTAAAATTTATTTTACCTTCTTTGAAAATTAATTTATTTTTTAAATAATAATTTTTTTATAATCTTTAATACGTGGTTCAAATTTTTTTTAAGGATTAATCGGCAAAAATTCGGCTTTGATACATATTACTACCTTAGGATTAAAACGGAAATTTATTCAATATTTTATATAAAATATGTAATAATATTAAGGTAATATATAAAAAATATTTAAATACGTTTTATAACGCGTACTTTACGTATTCGATTTTAACGTTTTCGTTTATTACCGTTTCGGTTTAAATAAAAACTTTTACGGTTATTTCGTCTGAATGTATGATTTAAAATTCTTTCTTACGGTTAAAGCTTAATATTTTTACTATTTTCTTAATTAAAAATTTTTCAATTAAAAAAATTTATAAATATTCAGTAAAATGCCGGAAACGTTATTTTAATATTTTTTATTCCTTATTTGAAAGGTTATTATTTAAATTCCAATAATAAAAATTAATATTATATATAAATCGTTAGCTTATACGATCGTTGTTTTCGTTTTTAATATTTTTATTATCATTTTTATATTATAATTTTTAGCTATTTTACGCTTTATTCGTTTAAATATTTTATTAATTTCGAAACTTATTTTAACCGTTTACGGTATTTCCGTTAAATATTAATTAGAAACTTATTATTATATACCTTACCGGATTTAATTAAACCAACGTACTATTTTCGTAAAAAAAAAATAATTTTTTTTAATCGTTAAAAATATTAATTTTAAAATTTATTTTGTAAAGTTACTTATATTTTTACGAAATATTTTATATTTCCGAATTTCATAAGTATATATATTTAAATTTTAGGCATAAACTCGTTTACTTTTTATTATTATTTTAAACGTATTTATTAAATAATCCGTTCGATCGGTTTTTTCGACGTATATAATTTCGAAAAATAAATTAGTCGTTTATATCGTTTATGTCGTTTACGTCATTTAATAAAATCGTTTTTTCAGATAAGTAATTATATGTTAAGGATTGCAGTAGTCCGGGCTTACCTGACGGTATTTTCGACTACATATACCTACAAGCTCCCAGTAGTTTTTGATAACTTACAAAATCAAATTTATACCTTTACATAATTATACGTATCTAATATATAATTATTCGTAATACGTAAAAAATTTTAAATTAAATACCGTTATTTATTATTATTTATCCGTTATTTATTATTATTTATCCGTTATTTATTATTATTTATCCGTTATTTATTTTATATTACTTATAATCTTTAACAAATGGTACTTATTACCCAAATTAAAAATTAATTTATTTTATTATCTTATTATTTTTCTACCCATTAAAAAAAATATACGAAAAAAAACGCGGAATAAATGTAATATTTAATAATAAAACTTTATAACAATAAATATATTTACAAAAAATAAATTCGAAAAAATACGAAAGATTTACGTTTATATCGTTAAAAATCCCGATAACCTAATCGTTAATCGAAAAAATTTAATAACTTTTTAATTAATAAAAAAAATAATTTATTTAAACGTTATACTTAATAATTTTTACGGTGTAATAATTACCGACGTATTATATATTATAATATTATTAAAATATTAAAATACGTTTAATAAACTTTTTAATTAATAATTTAAAATTATTTATATTTATACTAAAATATTATATTTAAAATTTACGGAATATAATAATTTCCTTTAAAAAAGAATTTACCGGATTAATTAAACTTTTTCGAAAATATAACAAAATTAATATTTATACCGATAAACGAACCAAAATCTTTAAAATTCCTAACTTTAAAAAATATACCGATTAGGTTAACCTTTAAACGGAAAAATATACCATTCCTTTTATTAAAAAATCCCGGGTTATCGGCCTAAGGTACGGTTTAGGACGACGATCCAGATTTATTTATTTTTACGAATAAGGACGACGGCGTAATACGAATTTTTACCTATTTTTTTTAAGGAAATTAAGGAATTTTGCGCTAGTTAACGTATAACGCCCGTTACGCGAAATTAAACTTTAACTAAAAAAGCTACAAGATCTTATAAAATCTGCATAATTAACGTTAAATTATTTTAATTTAACGTTAAAAAAATTAAATATAAAAATTTAATTATTTTTTATAACTAAAAGTAAATATATTATTATAACGTATACCTTTAAGCCAAATAATTAAAAAAATAAGTTAATATAAATAACCGAAAATTCGTTATCTTTCGAAGAATTTGGATTTTATTTCGTAACGACGTTTTAATTTAGTAAAAATAACAGCTTTTTAAAAAGGATAAATACCGGTTCCGGTTAAATTTAACGACCTTTTTAAACGTTATATTAAAATAATTTAAAATTAAGCTAAAAAAGACTTAAAAATAATTAACCCAGAACCGGTATACTTTTAAAGATAATAAATAAAAAAAAACCGGTTAAACCTTACGTTATAGAATTATTTAAGTACGTAAAATTATAAGGTAATTCGATAAATTTTTAATTATTTACCCGTTTATACCAAAATTTATATCCGGGGTTTTAAACGTTATGCCCCCGACTTAAAAAAAAAATATTATAACGGTATATTTAAATAAAGTTAATAATAAGGCTAAATCTAAAAACGTTAAATTATCCGATACGTTAAAAATAATTACGTTATGGAATAATATATATAATAATACGGATAGCCAGAACGATACGGGTAATTAAGCGAACAATAACCGTAATAACCGACGGTTTTAACGTTAAAGGTATTTTTTGGCATAATCGAAGGTTGCCGGGGTTCCGTTTTTTCAACTTAAATCCCCGGGGTTACTCGGAAGGTAACCGAAAATAATAATAACGGCATAAAAAATTACGTTTTCTTTAATACCTTAAACATAAAAAACGGTTAAATTATCCGAACCGCGGAACTTTTAACCGGCGTTTTAAAAAGTATCAGAAATTTGGCCAGAAAACCCGACGCAAAAATAGAACTTACGTTATTTTTAACGAAAAGTTCGTATAAAAATACCAAAAAATACCGAAAATTATTAATTTGCCCCATAAATTAATAAATATATTTATTTTAATGAAAACGAAATTAAATTAAAACTTAATTACGAAAAAGGTTAAATATATATCGAAAAGAACGTCGTTAATAATACGTATTTCGTATATTTTAAAAAATCGGACGAAATATTTAATACGGAAAATATTAAAAAAAAAGCAAATTATTTATGCAAACGGTATAATACCGCGTACGGTACGGCCGCTTTTTTTAATAACTATACGTAAACAAAATATCTAATTAAAGGTTAAGTAATATTTAAAATAATACGATCGGTAAATTTTATTACGTCCGTTAAAAAAGTTCCTAATATTAACGGAACCGTATATTTTATCCTTAATAACGAACAGGTAATTAAATTTAATTTAAGGCCAGTTTTAAAAAATTATAAATAACGGAAAACGTTATATTAAAAGTAAACGTTAAAATTAACGTCGATATATAACTAATTAACGTTTACATAAATACAAATAACTTTATAATTTTCGCCGACCGGGAATAAATAATTATTTAAACCAAAAACCTTAAAGTTTTTAAAATTAACCTTATTTATATTAAAAGTATTATATTAAAAACCCCGATTAATATCCAAATTAAATTCGACTTTTATATACGGGATTAAATTAAAAATATATAAATTAATAACCATTTTACGGTTAAGATTAACATAATTAACGGTTTCGGATTAAAAATATTATTAAATACTAAATTTTTATACTAACATAAAATTAAAATTAACTTCGTTAAAAAAATTTATACCTTCCGATTAATTTTTAATATGGAAATAAAAAAAAACCTTTAAGGCGGTACTTTTAAAACCTATCCGACGAAAAGTTATAACTGCCTATATAATAATAATCCCAAACATAATTACGACGTTTGTTAACGTAAATTACGTTAATTTATTTAAGTTAATAAATAAAAAAACCTACATAATATAACCTTTTCATATAACAGCCGACTATTCGGAAACGTTTAACCTTACCTTTAATAAATTTAGCCCAAAAAAGGTTATCTTTCGTAACCCTAAGGCCTAACCTTTCGTAATTACAAAAAACGAAAAAATTAATACCATAAATAATTACGAAAATAATAAGGAAACCTAATTAATTAATTTTAAAAAGCCGGTATAACGAAAAATAAATAAGCTAACACGGTTAAAAAAATTTATTTTTTTATAACGCAAAACGAAAAAAACGCGAAAAAAACCAAATATTTAAACGTTAACTTTTATACCCCTTTATATAGAATTACGAAATTAATAAATATTCCGTCGGTTAAATTTAAGGCCGAAATAGCTGTCGCATATAATAACCTTATAATTAACGATAAAATACGCTATCTGGTCGACAGCTATAACATTTTTCGAAATAAGGGCGTCGTATTTATACCCGAAAAACATAAAATATATATTAATTTTATCGAAAGATAATAAAAATAATTAAAACCGGTTAAATATATCTATTAAACGTTAAAAACCGCCAATTTTTTAACAAAAAATACGATAAACTTTATGCCAAAAAAGAAGATGTTTTTAAAATACAAACCTACCCCTATAACGGTCCCGGTTTTCGTTATATAGAAAAAATTAAACGTTAAGTAATAAAAAGGCCGTATAATAGTTAATTTTAAACCGTTAAATAAATAACGGTTTTTAACGTTTATTTATTACCGGATTAAGAAAATATTATAAATAATATAACTGGCAAGATATAATTTAATTCCCTTAACGTTTTTAACTTTTTTTTCCAGCTTCCAGTACGTACGGAGCACCGGAACCGTATAATGGTTATCAATCCCCGGAAATTAAAAAGGTTTAACGTTACATTAATAATGTGACGGCAGCCTTACGATCAAACCATAAGACTGGCAACCGTCACATGGAGCTGACAGCTGCCACATAACTAGCCACCTGCCATACAAAGAATAGGGACATTTATAAATCTTTACGCACTTTACAGCTCTACGTTTCTTTTTTTTTTCTTTTTTTTAGCTTAAAATCTTCGTTTATAACGCCAATAAACTAGCTACTATATTATATCAGTACTGGCCGTAACATTATTCTAAATTTATTTTCTTCCTCGCTAGCTTAGCGATTAATAAATAAGGTATTATATTTCTTTTACGTCGATACGTTACGACGAAAAATAACGCATCTTAAACTAAACCCAAAACCTAGACGGATTAATATTAACACTAAATATTTATTAAAAAAAATACCTATTAGCCAGTCGACGTTCGGAACAATTTAAATTAATTAAAAATAAAATCAAAAATATAAAAAACGACAAATACTTTAAAAAAACGGCAAAAAACGACGTACCGAAAAACGAAACCGAATTTTTAAAAATAAAAAATTTACCAAACCAAAACTAAAACCATAACCATTCGGAAACCGATCTTAACAGATAGTTAATCGACAAAATAGCTAACGACGACCAGGATATTTAAGGAAAACTTTAAAAATTCCGCGACGAAATCGCCCGCCTTTAAGCCGCATAAAGTTATTATTCCCTTACCCCTTTCGACGACGTTAACTACTTTTGCCGGGAAAACATAATTAATAACGTTTTCGGTAATACCAGTACGTTTCGCTTTACCGGTATAACGGTATGACTTACTTTTTACAAATTCGTAAAAAATAATAATACAAATTTTAATTATAACCGAAAAAAAAACCCCATATTAATAACCTAATTAAATTTAACGGTAACAAAACCAAATTTAACGTTTAAATTTGTAAAATCGCAAATAAATTCGAAATAAACGAACCGATTTTTCGGAACGAAAGAATTTATATAATTTACTTAATAAATTTTTTGGAAAAAGAAATTAAAACATTTACGATTTTATTGCCGAATTTAACGTTTTCGCTTAAAAAATTAAAATCGTTAAAAATAACTAAAAGCAAATTTTATAAAAACATATTCCCTTAAATTTCGACTTACGTTTTTTTAAAAATAACCGTAATTCTAACGTTATTTATAAAAAATTTTATAACCGTATTATTACCGATATTTATAACAATTAACTTGCTTATAAAAAACGTTAGCAAAAACGTAAACCCTAACCAAAGAATTTTAATAGTAATAAATCGAAAAATAAAAACAAAAAGTTTTACTTAAATAATAATTCCGGTAAATTAACAACCTTAAGTAATACCGGCAAACTCTTATCAGAAATCGAAAAAAAAACTTATTAAAAAGCCGGTATATACTTTAATTATGGCAAAACGGGATATAAAACTAACGATTACTTTAACAAAAAAAAAGGTCGTTACGGTAAAAATAATAAAAAATTTATTTAATTTTAACAAATTGGAAAAAAAATAAAATTATTAGAAAATTTTTAATAATCTTTCTTATATTAATAATAACGGAAATAAATAACCCCAAAAAATATAAAGTTTTTACTAAAATTACGTAAATTTAAATAAATAAAATTAACTTACGTATTACCGCTTTATATAATACCGGAACATAAACCCGATTTTTTATTACCTTTTTTTTTATTAAACAAACGAAAAAATAATTATAAATTCGTATTATCCGGTTAAAAAAACCAATTTATTTATAAAATTACCGAAAACAATTTGCCGGCTAAATAAAAGCTTAAAAAATTATAATATTCGAAATTAACGGTCGACGTTTCCTTAATTAAATCTTTTATATTATAAATACCGGATATAAAATTTTCGTCGGTTTTAATTAAAAAAAAAAAATATAACTTATTATTAAATTATAAAAATAAAAATATTATTTAATTTAACGACCTTTTAATTTTAACCAAATTCTTACCGGTAATCGAACTGCCAACCTAATACCTATTAAACGGATACGTTAACCCTAAAATTCAAAAAAACGTTAACCGTTATAACCGCGCCATAAAAAAAGCCGATAAATAATACCAAATCTTTTAACGTTTATAAAAAAAACCCGAAAACGATCGCGCCTTAACTAAATTAATTATTTCCGTTATAAAAATTATTAAAAATAACGTAATTATCGCTTTATTAACGAATAAATTAAAAACCGACCCCCGTACGGAACGATAAACCAAATTTTTATTACCTTAAAAATTCTTTTTTTTAAAAATAAAAAAATCGAACGTTATAATATTAACCGTTTTGCAAAAATAAAAAATATATAACGCCAAAAAAATCCTTTTTCCCGAAAATAAAAATTTAAAATACGTAAAACGAATCCGGGAATTTTTACCGAAACCTTTTGCCCATTTAAAAAAGAGTTTTTTTTTAAAAAAAAAACTAACATTTTCTTAAACTTCCGACCCGGCTATAACGTAATTTTAAAATTCGACCGGCCGATATCCGCCTTAAGACCCTTAATTTACCGGACGCCCGTTTAATACTTTCCGTTAAAAAAAATGGTAAATAAATTATTAAAAATGGATTTTATCGAACCATATATATGAAAAAACCCCGCCCTAATTTTGTTTACCTTAAAACCTTATTCGTCGGAACGCCGGTTTTATATCGATTACAGTTAAAAAAATTAATATTTAAAAAATCGCTTTATTTTAACCCTTTTATTTAACGGTACCATATTTAACTATCGAAACGTTAAACGTTTTATTAAAATTAATATTATCCAAACGTTCCATAAATTTCGTATCGTTATTAAGTCGGAATATTTAATAATATTTAAAACTTATTAAAAAATGTTTTAATAAAAAATATTCTTATTCGGATTTAAAATAAACTTTACTTAATAATAATTATTTATTAATGCTTAATTATACGAACTTTTCGATTATTACGTAAACGTTTACGCCGATAACTTATTAATTTATTTCGGCTTTAAAGAAAATATTAAAAATATTATAAAAAAATTATTTACCGATTAAATAAAACCAACCTTTAAAACAATATTAAAAAAATCCGGTTTAACGTTAAAAAAATAAATTATTTCGGTATTATTATAAAAATAAAAATAAATATTTCCATTAATCCAGCTAAAATTAAGGCGATTTAAAAATAAAAATTCGAAAACTTTAATAACCGTATTATTATCCGTTTATTTACCGGATTTTGCAATTATATACGAATACTTTACCACCATAAAAGCGGCATCGCCGAACCATTAAACCGCTTATTAAAAAAAAAGTTTTTTTTATAATAAAACCCGAATAAAAACAGGTTTTTAAAAAAATCAAACGACTTATTTACGAAACCTTAATTTTTGCCTTTTTTCGACCTAATTAACCGATTAAAATAAAAATAAACGTATTTTATAATACGACCGGAAGTATTTTTTAATAATAACAAAACGATAACGAATAAAAATTAATAAAATATTTTTCGAAAATTATAATCCTAACAAAAAAAGCATACCTTATTTAGAACCGAAAATTATTCGCTATAATCCAAATTTTTAAATATTATTACCTTAAATTTTAAAAATAAAAGTTTTTTGTTATAACCGATTATTAAATCTTATTATATTTTACGAATAAACCTATTTTTTTTACGCGCCAAATCCGATAAGCCGATTTTTTTTTTAATTTTAACATTACCTTTTAATACCGACCTGGTAAAGAAAACGTCGCCGTAAATACTTTATTACGAAAAACGGTTAATTTATTTACCGTTAAAACCTAAAAAAAGGAAAAAAAAATTAAACCTTAATTTCGCCAAAACGATTAAAATTTATTATTATTATTATTAACGAAATACCGATTAAAATACGAATCGAAAATATCCCATAAGGTGCCGACTTAATTAACCTTATCCGTTACGAAAACAAAACGTAAAACTTAAAAAGAAAAATACAAATTAATAATAGTTAAAAAAAATAATTAACGGCCGCATTTTTTCCCGTATAATGTTTATCCGCGAAACTTACGTATTTAAAATATTTGCATATTTTAGTTAAAATAAAATAATTAAAATATTAATACGGAAATATACCTAGTCCCGGCTTAAACAAAATATCCGATGATATATCCGGAATTATAACGATTATTATCAGAACAAAACGTTTCGAAACAAAATCCCGGAATTTTTTTATCCTTTCCTTATTCCGAATAATATTTAAAATTACGTCGTCGTCGACAGAAAAAACATACCGAAAAACCGTTACGGTTATGATTATATATAAATATTTATCGATAAATTTAATAAGATCATGGTTATCTTATTAGGAAAAAAATGGATATCGTCGAAACCCTGGCCAGCCGATATAACCGATACTTATATCGTTTTTTAAGAATACCTATTATTTAAATTAACGATAACGTAAAATAATTCGTTTTTTAATTCTTAATTAAATTAAACGAATTTACCGGTATAAAATGTCGTTACGGAAATACCTTATATCCGTAAATTTAAAAAGTTATTAAATTTACAAATTAAAAACTAAATTAATATTTATACTTTTATATTAATAAATACCAAACCGATTAAAACGTATATATACCGGCATTAAATTTCGCGCATAATTTATTATAACATTTATCGATTAACATAATTCCGTTAAAAATTATATTAAATATAAATATCCGGAATTTATTATGGTTAAATTTAAATACCGTAAAAGTAAAAACCGAACCAGTTTAACGGGTATTAATAATTATTAAATAAATTAAAAATATTTAAACGTTTATAAAAAAAGTTACGTTAAAAACGTAAAAATGTTAAATAACGTAAATTAATAAAAAAATATTATATATCCGATTTTAAAGTTAACGACAAAATTTTTTTCCGTAAAAAAATTTCGTAACGTAAATATTAATTATTCGTTTAAATTTATAAAAAATAAAACCTTTTAAAATTTTTAAAAAAGGTAAATATAATTTTATTTTCGATTTATTACCGAATTATAAAATAATTAATTTATTTTATACCGATCGATTACGTAAAACCGATAACGATCCGTTATTTTAATAATTCCAAATATTACCGTTACTTAAAAAAATTAACGGTAAACCAAAATTTAAAATAAAATAATTAAAATAATTAAATTTTAACGGATATTATAACAGATTATAATATTAAACTAAATAAAAACTTTACGAGCCCGACAAAATATAATATTCCGTAATTAACTTTAAAAACGCCCCGATCGTAATAAAACGGTTCCATACGGAACATTCTGAAATACCTAAATTACCAGTCCGTTTACAAAAATAAATTCGCGTAACGGCTGCCGACAAAATTAACGAAAACTATCCCGATAATAACAAAACCACGAAAATAAAAGCTGGATTAATAAAGAAAAAACGGTACCTATAATTAACAAAAGTTCGCATACTTTCTTTAATCGTATACAAATTTCTGGAAAAGGGTAATATAACGGCAACCTTATGATCAAACCATAAAACTGGCAACCGTTACATAGAATTAATAGCTACTACATAACTAACCACCTGCCACATAAAGAATGGGGACATTTATAGATCTTTGCATACTTTGCGGCTTTACGTTTCTTTCCTTTTTTTCTTTTCTTCAGCTTAAAATCTTCGTTCATAGCGCCAATAAACTAGCTACCATGCTATATCAGTGCTGGTCGTAACAAATAAGATTTCGTAATTATTTTTATTTTCGGCCAACGATTTATAAATAAGTTATTTTTCGTACATAAACATTTTATACGCGTATATATTAACGATATTATTATTTTTAATACAAATACCAAAAAGCATTTAAAATATTTACGTATAATATTAAATATATTTAACAAAATATGGATCTATATTAACGCAAAAAAATCCTTTTTCGGTTTCCTTTTAATTCGTTTATTAAAGTATAATATCGACGGGAACGGAATTTCCAAAACGGATAACCGTATTAACGCTTTTAAAAAACTTACTTTCCCTAATACGTTCGATATACTGGAAACCTATTTAGGTATAATAACTTGGTTACGTAAAAAAATTATATGGTACGGCATTAAAGTAATACCCTTTAAATAACGGAAAACGGAATTATTAGCAAAATTTAAAGAATCGGGAACCTTACTTACTAAGGTATTAAAGTAAGCGAAATAGATATATACCTTTAAGGTTAAGTTTATACCTACGGACGAAAAAAAAGATATATAAGAATAGCTCCAAAACCACTTATACGCTTAATACGTTACCTATTACCATTAAAAAGATAAGCCTTTTTTTTTAAGGTAAACACTTATAAAAAGGCATATAATATTATAATTTTCCAGCTAGCCAGCGAATAGGACGGTTAGGCCATTCCCAGCAAAGATATATTTAAAACCGAAATTAAGCTTATCTTTTTTATATCCAAATTAACTTTTAACGTAAAAAAAAATACGGATCGATAAAAAAAAGGTGGCCGCCTTAATATAAGGATGTAAAAAATTACTGAAATTTATTTAATTTAGCCGATTTCCGGTTAACGATTTTATTAATTACGTTTTTACTAAAAAAATCGTTATTTATATATCCTTAATTACTATAAACCTTAATAAGCTTAACTTCCGGTTAATTAATACTGCCAACTATTTATCGCAATTTTAGCTACAAATATACCATATTCGGGGAAAATTTAACGTAATACTAAATACGTTATTTCGTTTGCTTACAATAATTTCGGATCAAAAAACGTTTAAAGGGAATAAATTTAACGAATTGGATAATATATAAAACGATATTAACGTATGGTATTTCCTGGCGGAAAAGGATACCATTATCCAAATTATCCCCGTATTTAATAACAAATTTAAAACGTATATTACCAAAAGATACGTTATAAATAATTAATACAAACGTATTTATAAGATATTATAGGATATAAAGGCCGGTAAACGCAAAAAATAACGATATAAATTTTTCGAATTACAAAACGATTTTTTATATTATATCAAATTCGACGGCCATAAAAGATTATATATTTTACATATTTATATTAAAAACGTACTGGAATTAATTTATAACAAAAAGTACTATTTCGGCAGAAACCGTATAATAAAAAATTTCCGTAACGTCCATTTCGTAAAAAAATATTTTAAGGTTTCGAAATATTTTAATTTTTACGTAATTTACTGGGAAAACCAAATTAATCGGGCTAAGCCCTTAAAAGAATTAATATCTTTATTAACGGTTAAATTATCGTATTATACGATAACCATAAATTTTATTACGGATATACGTCCGTTAACATTTTTTAAGTATTAATCGGATATAACATTTTAAATAATTTATATATTATTTTTTATAAAGCTAGCAAAAAATCGTTATTAATACCGGGTAATATATTATATACCGCCAAAAATTAGGTAACGATAACCTTAAGGATATTATAATGTTGCGATTAAAAATTTTTAATAATAATAATTAATAATAAGAACTTAAAATTTATTTTTGCCTTGTAGGATAAAATCTTTAACGTCCTAAAAATTAAGTTATTTTTTTTATTACGTATTATCCGCAAATTAATGGATTATCCGAAAGGAAAAACCAAATTATCGAAATTGCCATACGTTTTTATATAGCCATAAACCTTAACGTCCTATAAACGAATATAATACTTACCTTATAATATTATCTAAATAACTTTTTGGTAATTATAATAAAAAAATCCCCGAACGAATTAATACTTAATTTTAACCCAGGTTAATATTAAATAGGTTAAACGAAAAAAAAGGACGGTAATTTCGGAAAACGCAATAAATATTAAAAAAAAATATGCTAAAAAAACCATACAGTTAACCGACTTAATGAATATATTTGCAAAAAAAAAAGATACGATAACCGTTATATCCCGAAGGAATTTAATAAAAACGAAACCGTATATTTTAAACTATATTAAGGATATTATTTACCCGGTTAACCCAAATAAAAATAATCTTTTACCCGGATTAATCCGTTTAAAATTTTTGAACTGATAAAAAAACAAATTTATAAATTGGATTTTTTTTACCGGATAAAAAGTTTACTTTATCGTTATCGTAATATAATTATATAAGCCAGATTAAAAAAAGGACTTATTCGGATAAAAGGTCGTTAAACCTGGCCCGGTAGTTATAAATGGCGACAAACAAAAATAGAAAATCGACGTTATCATAAGTTACCGGATTTATTAATATAAAAAAAATTTTTACGTTAAATATTTCGATAAATAAATAGGCCATATAATTAAAAATAACAAATAACGCTTTAAAAAGAATTTATTAATAATAATTAACGAAATAATTAACGAATATAAAACGAAATATCCGATTAATTAATCGACAGAATACTAAGAAAAAGGTCTTAATCCGCCTTAATAACGTCCGGATATTAAATAACAGATGCGTAATTGTATCTTTTATTTATATAAAAGGGGGAATTTAAAAAGAATAATTAATTATATTTATTACCTTTTTTATATTTATTTCGTTATATTTATTAAATATTTTTTTATATTCGTTATTAAATTTTTTAATATATTTTTTATATATTTATATATTTATTTATTTAAAATATATACATCTTTTAACTAAATATACGTTATATTTTTTATATAATTTTTAATTATTTATATCTTTTTTAGGAAATTTTACGTTATTAAAAAGGTGTATATAATCGATTTTAAAATATCTGCTTATATAAAAAAAAATTTTACCGCCTTTGTTTCCTTTTTTTTATTACAAATTTTTAACAATCCGTAATTTTTTTCGTTTTTTCCATTTTCTTTAATAAAAAATCCGTTTAATTTACCCTTTAAAACGAATAATCCGACAAAAATTCCGTTATGGCAAATAATAAAACCGTTATCGAAGCCGCACCTAATTCCGAATCTTTTAACGTTTAAAAAAACGAACAAAATAATTATTCGGATAAACCTTTATTTATTACCCTTTCGGCAGGCAATAATTTGTTCGATAATAACGTTAATAAAAAACAAATTATAAATAACTTTAAAAATAAAAAAGATAACGAACTTATTAAACTTATCAAATAAATTAATTCTTCCGACAAATAAAATAACTAAATCGGAATCCAGAATAAAATCTTTTCCAAAATATTAATTAATAAAAAAATAATTACCTTTAACAAAAAATTCGTAAAAAATAACGATATAAACGTTTGTAATTTTTAAAATATTACCGACAATTTATTTAAGGACCTTAATAAAAACTTTATCGTTAAACAGGCCGACTAAATAACCCTTTTAAACAAAAAAAAAGCTAAAATTATTAAAAATATCGGCCGATTTACCCGAAAATCGGTATTTATGCTTATTATTAACCGTAAAAACAAAAAAACCAGTTATAATAACGTAAATGATAACATAAATAACGATATAAATAACGAAAAAGACGATAATAATAATAAAAAAAATATTAAACCGGTTACCTTTACTTATAATTTTATTAATGATAATCTTTAAAATAATTTTATTAACCTAATTATTTATCGCCTAACTTTACCGGCCCGAAAAATAATCGTATCAAATAAAACGTTAACAATAACTAAATAATTAAAATAAGCCGGCAAATAACGCCTTTCGTTAATTAAATCGAACTTTTCGTTTAAAAAAACGAAAAACGAATTAATTTTTACTATTAAAAAGAAATTCGATAACGAAAATAACGATAACGATAAAACCGATAACCCGGTCGGACCAAACGTTTACCTTATCCGAATTCGCAAAAAATACGGTTAAAATACCAGATTAATAATTAAAATATTTAAAAAAATTAAAAAGTTTACCATTAAATATAATACGAAACTTTTCGTAATATACCCGTACTTAAAATCCGTTAAGGATAACGTAAAACGCGCATATATACTTTAAAAACATAAAAAGGCATATAACGGCAAAATGCTAACTAAGGTTACTATCTTAATTACCAAATATTATAACTTAAAAAATTACCTAAACGGCAACATCGGCGGTTACCTTATAAAAATAGGATAATTTAACCTATACCAGGTTATTTTTATAATAAAAGGAAATAACGTTTAAATTAATAATAAAAACGTTTTTTATTTTACAATATTTATATTATAAAAAAATATATACGAAATTAAATAAAAATTAAATAAAAAAAGCGCCCTTATTGGTAATAACGTTACCTTTATTAATATAAACGTTAACTTTTAAGTTATCGAAAATTAAATTAATAACAAAATTAAAAAAATTATTAAAATAATCGAAAATAAAATTAATACGGCTTTTAAAGCCGTTAAAAAGATACCGTTTAACGTAATTACCGACTTAATTAATATTTAATAATAAATTAATATTATTAAAAATATCCTTAAAAATATTAAAAAATAAAAAATAATTTAACGATTAAATAATAAAAATTTTTAAAAATATTATTAAAATTTTTTATATAAAACTTAAATAATATATATTAATATTTATAATTAAGGATTATAAAATTTGCGTTTAGGTTTATATATATAAGGTTCGAAAAATTTACGTTAAGTTTTTTTTTAATATAATTAATATAACTTAATTTGGCGGTATTAAGAATATAAATTCGTACGTTATACGGTTACTTTTAGGCATAAAAAGGGGACCTATTAAGGATTATAATAATCCGGGCTTACCTGACGGGATTTTCGATTATATATACCTATAAGCTCCTAATAGTTTCTAATAATTTAAAGAATTAAATTTACACCTTTATATAATTATACGTATCCAATATAAAGCTATTCGTAATACGTAAAGAACCTTAAGTTAAATACGGTTATTATTATTATTATTAAAATATATAAAGATAATTATTTTTAATATATAATTTATATCGTTTTAGTAATAATTAATTAATAAATATATGTACGAATTAAATAAATACAACTTTTAATTATCAGATATAAGGGATATCAATTATATTATATTAGATAGCTAGTGTAACGAACCTGTCATACAACCACCTGGAGGTATGAGCAGTATCCGAAATGGGGGTTCTTGATTTGCAGGTAACAATAGCACAATGAATGGGGTGTTCGTTAAAGAGATTTGCGGACTCTTCCCTCAACTAGAGAACGGTGCAGTTGCCTCTGGTTGAGAGCTTAGATTGATAGCTAAAGAGCGGAACTAAAAGGATGCTATCTACATAGGGAATTGTCTGATACATATATCTTCATTGTCTCTTTTGGTCTCTAGAGATCCCCGGAGGTCTCTGGAGACGGGCAGAGACGGACAGGGGTGGTCTCCCCTTGTCTCTGGAGACAGACAGAGACAGGCCGAAAGCCGAGATTTAGCCGGCGGGGTGGAGACCTCAGCAGTCTCAATTCACCTGGCTCCTCTTCTGGGTTTAGTGGAATCCCCATGGATGTAACACTAGTTACGTACGCTCTCGTAACGCGTACTGATCCTTGAAGTAATCTAGCCCCGGAACATATATGTTCCTATCAGAGGGATCTCTTCGTATTTGGGGTGCTAGCGCACCCCTGCTAGCTGACAGATGTAGCTGGTGTAGTCCCTACCCTGAGCCACAGGGAATCTCCGTGGCGTCCTGGCTATCTTAGGACCCCTGATATCCAAAAAAAACCCCACCCAGTGATCGGCGTATGTATATTCCGTGGCTAGGCTACCTACAAGCAGGGCGCGCGGTATAGCACACGCAATTAGCCCAATACAACAACATGACTGATGTCCCCTATATCTAACACATATCCATAGGACGTATACTCGACTATCGCTCCGGGTTGCCCAAGTGAGAAATGACATTTTTCCTGGTCAATGGGCTGTAGTCCCATATATATCTTGTCAAAAGTTCATGCATGCAGAGTTAACCTACCCACTCGGACTCGCATTGCTAGAGACATCGACGAAACTCAGATCCATCCTAGACAACGGTCATAGTCCCATGGCCATAATCCTCAAGCACTGTAAGGCCCTTTACAGAACTATTGGACTCCCCAATTCTCACAGCCGACTCTAGCTTCATCTCAAACATGGCGAGTGGTGGAAGACAACACTCTCAGCCTTCATGGTGTCAGTAAAGTTCTAGAATGAAAAGGTTCAGCGTTAGTTTAACAACAAAAGCAGATGCAGAGCTTACCCAAAAATTGTTACGTGTACGTTTTGTGCCTGAATTTGGCCTGACTACTCGTTAATTTTAGGCTGCCAGCTTCCACCACAAGAATTCTTATGCAGGATTGGGAGGCGCGAAAGAAAAGCTCCTGGCTCAACTCAATATCCCCGACTTCGTTTCCAATAGGACTTGCACCGAGCTGAACGGTTACTTCGGCTCTAGGACATCTTCTAATGGCAAAGGAAAAATTGAAAGCTGTAGTACGTACGACTTTTGGTCTCTGGGATTGCGAGCTTGCATCCTGACCCGCTAATTTGGCCAACAGGCACATGGTTTCGCTGTCTTGTCAAGATGGTCCCTAAAGTCGGTCGGGAGGTTGCACACGAGAGCGGACCTGAGTACGTACAAGACGGTGGGAAGTACATTTGGTATGAGATGAGCTTTTTCACCCGCTGGGACTACCCCGACCAATGTAGAATCCTATGCATCGATACTCCGGAACATCTTGGCTCTGAACTCCAGACCGCTCTCGCGCAACAACCACCTCTCGACTTCAGGGATCCGCTTGTCATGCACCGGCATCTGGTCGACCAAATAATAGTGCTGTACGACATTTCTGTATGGCGAGTCCGAGATCCAGTCCGACAGATTGAGCGGGTGAGCATCATAAGTTGTGTTCCGCCAGAGCAGCCACTGACCTCCTTTGCTTCCACAGTCAAGGAAGAACGCTGGACAGAGGTTTGACGAAATGCACGAGATGGCCAGGCACGGGATCCATGTCTCCGAGGTCCTTGAAGCATCGATTCAGACGCTAGAGGCGATGCAAAGTTATCAGGCGGCCATCCACAACGAGACCATGTTATCGGAATGCTACCGCCGCCAGGCAAATGAATACGCGAAATTCCAGTTACAATGCTTAAGGAGCCTCAAACTCCGTTCTCAATCAAATGATAAGAGACTCGAGAATGAGATCAACCTGGTATATTATCCATCCGTAGTGGACGTTCCTGAAGTACCGGTGCTAACAAGCGTAGGCTTTCAACTCTATTGCTCACTCAGACAACACGGTGATGAAGTCCATCACTATTCTGACCATGTCCTTCCTGCCGGCAACTTTCATTTCCGTATGTGGTCATGGCGCCTCAAGATCTCATGTTCGATATGCTCATTGACCTTACAGTCTATTTTTAGTACGACCTTCTTTACATTTGGCGACAACCGCTGGGAAGTCTCCGGCAAGTTTTGGCTGTACTGGGCTGTGGCAGTTCCATCAACTTTTTTAGTCATTGGCCTTTACACTCTCTTTTCAAATGACCAAGTTTGGAGCTTTTTAGTCAAGCTGCTACAGTTGTTCCAGAGGAAGAGGTCCGATAAATCCGATAGACATAGTTCGAAGGTGTAGAGTCTAAGACACCCCAGTCTGGGGCAGGAGATGTTCCTCTCCTAGGCCACATCAATGAGAGACGTATGCTATTCCACACCCCACGGTATTTCCAACCGCTCAATGGCCTCTTTTAGCAGTTCATATCGCGAGCGTCCTCCGAGGACAGCTTGCCAATCGGCTTCGTCCAAGCCGGGAACATGCGCTGCCAAGACCTTACCAACCGTGACCCTGCCGAAGTTCGGATCCCCATCAAAGCCGAAACGGCGGGCACGATCAACGTACGCAGGGTCTACCGTAGTGCCCCAAGATAAGCAGGCCGTCGTTTTCTCCGCGGTTGCATTGCGGATCACAACAATGCCGTAGTCGGTTGGGCGGGGGAGGTAATCGGTTTGGATGTAACTCTCAATGGAGGCAACAATGACGGTTCCTATGCCTCTTAATCTTAACGTTTCTTGATGATTTTCTGCATGCAGCGCTCGCAAGGCATTAGTGATGCGATTGTGGGCACCAAGGCTACCAGCCTCGTTGTACGGTTGCTCTCCCACGCCGGAGTCGGCAGGGACCGTGATTACGTGCAGATCTGCTCCGTTTGGTGCCTGGTCTCCGAATGCGCCACGCAATATCGCCTCCTTTTCCTTATTGGCCGTGGGTATTACGAGAAACACCCCCTTTCCACTGAGAGGATATTGATGGGATTCGAATGGTAGTATGACCGGGTCCGTGAACGGTGGTACAATGGTTTCTGTTCCCTGTATGCTGGATTTGGTCTTCATCAGGTACTGCATTGTGGAGAGCTTGACCAGCTCTCGTGCGTATAGTATTACGCGAGCAGTGATGGGATTCTCCATGTCCCGCCTGCTTGATACATTACCCTCCGGCAGACCTTTGCCGTCATCCACGCCGAGTACGATCATAGAGTCTACCGGGAGATTCTTAAGGACTTCAAGAAAGAGGACAATCAGAGAGGCAATTTCTCTGACCACACGAAGGAGGTTTGCGTATACATACTGATGTCCACGTCCACCGCGATCACGCTAATATCTATGTCTCCGCCGCTTCGAATGTTGGTGCCGGTATTAAGGTAATGGAGCTGTGGATTATCGTCGAAATCATGGGCTTGCCCTTGCATAATGTTGCCAGTGTTGGTGGGAGTAGAAGCACCGGCCGTGAGACCGCTTAGTAGCCATCGGCCATCAGTTCCAACTTCTCGTTGAAGCACATCGGCCGCTTGGCGCAAAAGGTTCCGCGGCGAGTTTGCCTTTTGAGAACCGCCGTTTCCAATATCTCGGTGACTAATGACCACATCCCCCGGCTTCACGGCATCACTGATAAGCGCGGACCCAAAACCAGTTATTAAAATTTCAACCCTTCCGAAGCGCTTTGGCAAATCCTGAGCCATGGCCTGAACGTCGCTGGCTTGAGCCGGCTGTGATGGGAGATTGATAACCACCTTTTTGGCCCCGATATGGCCTGAACAGACGGCGGTGGAACTCGGCATGGCCGCCTCGTCGTTGGATTCGTCATCCAAAATGGCCCTTGCCATGGCGAAAAGCGAAGACTCTGTACATATCCAAGAAAGTGGTAGGGACAACTCGTGCTGGTTCGCCATTCTTGCATATCCTGATCGGAGTCCGCGGTGGATGGGGAAAAGGAAACACATCCTTAGCTCCTTGTTCCCTTAAAAGATTCGATCGTAGTGCATCGTTGCGGTAGGTTTGCTGCCCGTGTGTTGCACTCATCAAGATCAGGCCCCGTGCTTGAGGTGTGGCCGTGGCGCAGCAATGGCTAACGCTTTGGAAAAAGAACTTGTAGTTTCGGTACCCGCAGCCCAAATAGAAAAAGTCCCACAAAAATAACAAAACTGGGCGCATGGTAAACACCATGTGGGCCTATCATGTGACCCACTAGAAATACTTAATCTAGTCCAGAAATCCGCAGATAGTTTCTCAATACAATCAATCGCTCCTCTAACTGTTCTAGTCAGTGATCTGCATTCTCTACTACAACCACCTACAGGGATTAATCGGACCACCTACAATTAGTGCCGATCAGAGCACCTACAAAACGCCGATGTGGCTACAAATCACGTGATATAAAAGTGCAGTCCAAGTTATTTTCGATTATTAAATAATTTCTTAATTATATTTAATTACCACATTTAACCTACACCTAAACCAGATTTAAATTATATTTAATATATATGACATATTATATAAATAAGTTATATACTTTTTGACCCCTTATAATAATATATTTAAATAATTTAATAATACTTTATCGCATTAATTAAAGTTAATCGTATTTCTTTGAATAATATATTTATCACTTCTTTATAAGTATACGTATTATGTCCGGGCTTATTATAAACGCCGTACTGTTACAGTACAGGAATAGGGGTTCCTGTCCTTGGAGAAACCTGCCCTTAGGGCCTGGTGCGGGCTCTATGCCGTTAAACTTCGGTTATGGGAAGCTTGGCTTTCCTTGCCAAGGTTGAGGTGGTTTAAGTGATCTAGGTGATCTGCTAGATTACCCAGATCATATAAATCTACGATATATTTATTAAATTTAAGATGGATATATAACGAACGGTTTCCTATATAAATAGTACTTACTTAAATTTATTTCTTAATTATTAATTTAAGTTTTTAATTAAAAATATCGTTTTCCGATTAAAATAAAAATCGCAAATTCTTTTAATAAATAAATCCGTAATTATTTATTATATTATAATTATCTGCAAATTAAGATCTTATTTCGGATATATTTAAAGCTTTAAGTAAATATATAATAAGTTCGTTATATTATAATACCTTTTTCATTAAGAATTAACGAATAACTTAAAGCCTAATTAAGTACAAACTTTTTTAAACGTAATAAAAACGATAATATAAAATAACGGTTAGATAATAAATAATATATTTAACTTCTGTTTTTAATTAATAAAAGATTAATAGCCGGATTAAATTATTTACCTTTTATTAAAAAAGATTTTTAATTAATTAATAATATAATACCTTTTAAAGTTAAAAAGGGTTTAAAAAGCCTTTTTTTTGAAAAATAATAATTTACCCCTGCCCTTAAGGACTCTATTAAGGGCCTGCTTAAGGAATTCGATTAAAAAGAAAAGATCGAAGAAAAATTAAATATAAAGGTTAGAAAAGGAAAGGAAAAAAAGCTAGGGCCGAAAAAGATTAAAAATTTTAGTTAAATAAGTTATAAAATTATATAAAGAAAGTTAAATTTATCCGATAAATAAAAACTTCCGTACTTTTTTTTCAAAAAAGAATTCCTGTTTTCCGTTTAAAAACCTTAATTTTCGTTTTATTCGGTTACGTCCAAATTTAAAAAGAAATTATACCTTTTTCGCCTTATTACGAAATGCTTAAAATTAAAGGTTATAAATGAATTTACTTTAAACTCCATAATAAATTTAGTAATAGTTTTTTTTTAGTAAGAACTAAATTTTACTTTAAATAATACGAAAGTTTTTTGACGGAAAATTATAAAAAAAATAAGAGTTATTTCGTAATTATTTGCTAAAACAATATTACATTAATTCGAATCTTTGCCTAAAAATTAGTTAGGAATTTATCCTAATAATTCCTTAAATATTATTAATTATATTATTAATCATTACAGATATTGTTAAGGATTGCAGTGGTCCGGGCTTACTTAACGGGATTCTCGACTACATAAACCTGCAAGCTTTAAGTAATTATTAATAGCTTAAAGAATCAGACTTATATCTTTATATAATTATACGTATTTAATGTATAATTATTTATAATACGTAAAAAGCTTTAAGTTAAATATCGTTACTTATTTCCATTTACCTGTTATTTATTATATACAACTTGGAATCTTTAATAAATAATACTTATTATTCGAATTAAGAATTAATTAATTTTATTATTTTTTTATTTTTTTATCCATTAAGGGAAAATATACGAAAAAAACGCAAAATAAACGTAATACTTAATAATAAAATTTTATAACAATAAATATATTTATAAAAAATAAGTTTAAAAAATACGAAAATTTACGCCTATATCGTTAAAAATCCCGATAACCCGATCATTAAACGGAAATATTTAAAAACTTTTTAATCCATAAAAGAATTTATTTAAACGTTATATTTAATAATTTTTATAGTATAATAATTATTAAGCTATTATATGCCGTAATATTACTAAAATATTAAGATACGTTTAATAAATTTTTTAATTAATAATTTAAAATTATTTATAATTATATCAAAATTTTTTACTTAAGATTTACGGAATTTAACGATTTCCTTTAAAAAAAAATTACCGAAATAATTAAATTTTTCCGAAAATATAATAAAGTTAATATTTATACCGATAAACAAACTTAAGTTTTAAAAGTTTTTAACCTTAAAAAATATATTAACCAGGTTAACCTTTAAGCAAAAAAATATATTATTTTTTCTGCCAGAAAATCCCGGGCTATCGGTTTAAGGTACGATTTAAAACGACGATTTAAACCTATTTAATTTTACGAATAAGGATAACGGCATAATATAAACTTTTGCTTATTTTTTAAGGAAATCAAAAAATTCCGCATTAATTAATATATAACGTCCGTTACGTACGGTTAAACTTTAATTAAAGAATTTATAAAGTCCCATAAAATCCGCATAATAAATATTAAATTATTTTAATCCGATACCAAAAAAGTTAAATATAACGATTTAACCATTTTTTATAACTAAAAGTAAATATATTATTATAACGTATATTTTTAGGCTAAAAAATTAAAAAAATAAGTTAATATAAATAACCGAAAATTCGCCGTTTTTCGAAAAACTTAGATTTTGTTTCGTAATAACGTTTTAATTTAGTAAAAATAATAATTTTTTGAAAAAAATAAGTACCGGTTCCGGTTAAATTTAATAACCTTTTTGGACGTTATATTAAAATAATTCGGAATTAAGTTAAAAAAGGTTTAAAAATAATTAATCCAGAACTGGTATACCTTTAAAAATAATAAATAATGGAAACCGGTTAAAATTTACGTTATAAAGTTATTTAAATACGTAAAATTATAAGGTAATTCGATAAATTTTTAGTTATTTATCCGATTATACCAAAATTTATATCCGGGGTTATAAACGTTATATTCCAGACCTAAAAAGAAGGATACCATAATAATATACCCAAAGAAGGTCGATAATAAGGCTAAATTTAAAAAGGTTAAATTATCCGATACGTTAAATGTAACCGTATTATAAAGTAACGTATATAATAATGCGGATAATTAGAACAATACGGCTTATTAAGCGAATAATAACCGTAATAACCGACGGTTTTAACGTTAAAAATCTTTTTGGCATAATCGAAAATCATTAGAGTTCCGTTTTTTTAATTTAAATCCCCGGGGTTACTTAAAAAATTACCGAAAATAAAAATAACGGCGCGAAAAATTATATTTTCCTTAATACTTTGGACGTAAAAAGTAATTAAATTATCCGGACCGCAAAATTTTTTAACGGCACTTTGGAAAATACCGGAAATTTGGCCAAAAAACCCGACGTAAAAATAAAACTTACGTATTTTTTAACGAAAAACTCGTATGAAAATATAAAAAAGATACCGAAAATTATTAATCCGTTTTATAAGTTAATAAATATATTTATTTTAACGAAAACGAAATTAAATTAAATATATATTAAAAAAAACGTTATCGATAATACGTATTTTATATATTTAAAAAAATCGGACGAAATATTTAATGCGGAAAATGTTAAAAAAAAGCAAATTATTTATATAAACGGTATAATATTACGTACGGTACGGTTATCTTTTTTAATAATTACGCGTAAAAAAAATACTTAATTAAAGGTTAAATAATATTTAAAACGGTACGATCGGTAAATTTTATTACGTCCGTTAAAAAGGTTCTTAATATTAACGGAATTATATATTTTATTTTTAATAACGAATAAATAATTAAATTTAATTTAAGGTTAATTTTAAAAAATTATAAATAACGGAAAACGTCGTATTTAAAAATAAACGTTAAAATTAACATTAATATATAACCAGTTAATATTTATATAAATATAGGTAATTTTATAATTTTCGTTAATTAGAAATAAATAATTATTTGGGCCAAAAACCCTAAATTTTCTAAAATCGATCTTATTTACGTTAAAGGCGTTAAATTAAGGACTTTTATTAATATTTAAGTCGAATTCGATTTTTATATACGAAATTAAATTAAAGATATATAAATTAACGGCTATTTTACGGTTAAAGTTAACGTAATTAACGGCTTCGGATTAAGGATATTATTAAGTATTAAATTTTTATATTAATACGGAATTAAAAATAATTTCGTTAAGGAAAATTATACCTTCCGATTAATTTTTAATATAAAAATAAAAAATAAAACCCTTAAAACGGTACCTTTAAAGCCTATCCGACGAAAAATTATAATTACTTATATAATAATAATTTTAGTTATAATTACGACGTTTATTAACGTAAATTACGTTAACTTACTTAAACCAGTAAATAAAAGAAACCGTATAATATAACTTTTTCATATAATAATTAATTATCCGAAAACGCTTAATTTTACCTTCGATAAATTTAATCCAAAAAAGGCCATTTTTTATAACCTTAAGGCCTGGTTTTTTGTAATTACAAAAAATAAAAAGATTAATACTATATATAATTACGAAAATAATAAAGAAATATAATTAATTAATTAATACGAAATTAATTAATACTAAAAGGCCGGCATAATTCGGAATAAATAGGTTAATACGATTAAAAAAATCCATTTTTTTATAACGTAAAACGAAAAAAAACGTAAAAACGACTAAATATTCGAACGTTAACTTTTATACCCCTTTATACGTCATTGTTGTTATCTTCCAGTTTTCCCAACAATGTCTCCGTGGTACCCATATTCTTCGGCATAAGTATTGCTAAGGATCGATCACCGCTATTTTCGTGAATTAAATCGTATCCGAAGATTAAAAGCCGAATTCGGTCTTTTTGGGACAGGTCTTTTAGATCGACGGTGCTGTCGATCGTCTTGGCCCGTCC